>DVQO01001017.1:0-11647 GCA_018231785.1 Danaus gilippus
AAACAAACAAACAAACAAACAAACTCTTCAGCTTTATAATATTAGTATAGATAATTAATATTATAAACTTATGTTTTTATTTCTCCCGACCAAAGCACATAAATTCCGTAAAATCGCTTATTGATCCCGATAACAGGAATAATCGATCTGGCAACCCTACCTAGCAGTCGGAATAATATAATGAAGCGTCTGTTTCACAGATTTTAGAATTTTTAGCTACAACACAAATATTATAAAGTAAATTTTTAAATCACATGCCTTTTCCCTATTTTGTAATATTACGTTGTAATTATAACTATAAAAGGTTACGTAATAATAGCACCGGTATTATGTAACCATAAGTGATGAAGCGACAATCCCTTTTTAAAAAATATTAAATTTTACTTATAATTCCGTTTCAAATTTACCGCATTAAATAATATAGAATTATTTATAATTATTAATATCAAATTTGAATCAATATTTAAAAAAAAAACAATACAGGTAAACAAATACAATATTAAAAATAATAATACAGGTCAGTGATTGGTCGGAAGTTATTCATTGCCGGATAATGTAGATGGCGCCAATATAGTCTCATTTGTTATTTATTATTCGCCATCTTTGTTGACGGATTTAATTTGACCGCTTAACTGTTATATGTTATTGTTTGTGAATTTTTTAACTTTCCGTTTCTATCTGTGGACAGGAGACTTTATAGTGTGACAAGCTATTTGTGATGTGTTGATGTGATGTGATGTGATTTCCTTGATTGCTTCCCTATACTGGATTTATTGAGATTTGGACCGCTGGCCAGCTTCAGATTGACGCTTGCACGCAGATTTCTTCAGATTAAGGTACTTGGGCTTAATTAAGGCTTTAATATCATAACTTATATGAATACGCAAGGATTCATCCACTACCTATAATAATATAATAATAATTATTATTATAATGGTGGTTAATAATCCAAATTGAAAATTCGAACATTAATTAATTATAAGCAAGAGAAAATCTGCCGCCCCAGTTTTAAAACTACTCGAATTTGATAATGTCGACGCAATTTTATGTTTATGCTGTGTCCTGTTTTGTAACCGTGGAGAAGTCTTTAAGGAGGAATAGAGTTCACTCACTCAGAAATACTATTCTAATTTTGAAACTAACGCAGACGATGTCGCGGGTAAAAACTAGTTTAGATATAAAATAATAAATACGCGTAATATCCTGAAACTTTAACTTTGTTATATAACTTGAAATCTTCATAGTATATTTCATTATATATTTAACTGACATATACAACAAGAATAAACTAGTTGAAACATCTCTTTTATTTACATGGAGTGTATAACTATTGGAATTTCCATGAGCAAGAAAATAGTAGGTAAGTAATTTCCTCATTGTCTGCGGGCCAACTACCTAACGACGAATTAAACGATTCTTCTATCGCACATTAAGTCGATAATTTGTAGATAATTGACGTGCCTCACGGTTTTATTTTAGTCTAGTCTATGCATATGTTTATAATTCCCACGACTGTATCTATTTTATTATTTTTTGGTTTTTAGTACATTTATCTTAACATTGCAATGTATGTTTTACGTAAAACAGTTTAACTTAAAAAGTTTTATTTTCTAGTTTTTAGTTTTTATTTCGCTTTCTGTTTAATTCATTTAGTGCTTCATTATTGCAAGGTTTCTTGCCCGTTAGTTTATTGCAGTCCAACTCATCTAAAAATTGTTATCATCCATTTGGTAGCGGCGGCCATCTTTGATTTCAATTTTGCATAGTAAATTGTATTCTACTTGTTGAGACCTTTCATTTGATACCCATGTTGATGGGATTGATAAAACCTAAGTTATCCGCCATTTTGTAGAGGCCGCCATCTTGGATTTTAATTTTATATAGTACATTGTATTCTACTGGTTGAGCACTTTCATTTGATATCCATATTGATGGGATTGATAAAACCTACATTATCCGCCATTTTGTAGCGGCGGTCATCTTAAATTTAGAATGATAATGAATAAACATAATTCTAGGAAGGATTGAAATAAAGTGCACAGTCATGAGAAGAAGTCGCGTTTATTGTTTGTTTTTATGTTTTGCTTTAAAATTTTCTTTACAATATATTCTTTAACATTTACCAAGCAACAAATATTTTCTAACAAACAAAATAAAACGAATTGATTATTCAAATATAGTACTACCGAGAGACGATAAATAAATTATCTTTAATATTAATATAATAATAACTTCACGAAATTAAATGTATGCTTACAGATATTTATTAAATAAATGTTTTTATTTTTAAAAACTCTAAACAAAAATGTAAATATATTTTATTTAAATATTAAACTACAGTTATTTTATGAAATCCTTGTACGAAGTTTTAAAAATTGGTTTGCAAGTAGAGTACGTTGGAATGTGTTTTGGTCGAGTAATAATGATATCATTACATTCAAATGTGTCAGTCATTTAATATAGGTAGCATGAATCGACCTTTCCTATAACTTTTAATAACTTTGAGCCCTTAATAATCAGTTATAAATTAAGATTTCTTTTCCAATGGAGTAGATAAAAAACATTGATTATTACGTTGAACCTTTGAATTGAATTATACATTTTAAACTGTTGATTTAAACAGATATTTAACTCTTTTTGGGCAAAAAGTAGAAAAATGTTTCGTGAACATGTTATGTAGGTATATGTTTTAATTGAGCACTTTTTAAACAATTTAGCGTAAGGTTCTATCTCTTTCTGTCATTGTTAAAATACACTTAAAACATCAAACTATTGCCTCGTGTTCTTTAGAAAACGTTATTATTTATATTTATCTTAATAAACATAAATAAATCATCTAAAAAATATAGGCTTCATTTATTCTTTACTTATTGTATAGGGAAATAAAAACTTCACCAAAACTGTCAAAACAAACACACACAAATAATAAATTTTGAATGTGTATAATTTGTATAACATATTATATATATACACTAGAAGACCTTCGAACTTCGTATCACTCTATAAGCCAGAAATATCTGTTACGTTTTATTATTTATATTGTTGGAGTTTGCCTTTAAGCCATAAATCTCCGTGTTTTGAAGTGCGACAGAATGTAAGTTATTTAAATTTTGAAATATTAGTTAGTTAAAACATATTAGTTAGTTGTCCAATCTAATGTAAAAAAAAAACCGTTTTTATGGGAAATAGAAAAGGGCTGTTTTTAGGGTTTTCCCGGAAATGAATAATTTTTTTCAGCTTTTAAACCTTACCTGAACCTCCACGAACATTTCAAGACTAAGGTAAGATAAAGCCGTTCAGCCGCTCTCTAGTTTTAGTGAGACTAAAGAACAGCAATTCATTTTTATATATATAGATGTACCGAGTACGCCAATCAATGTTTTTTGCTCTTCCACGAAGACGTGGCATTTTTCTGTATAAGGAAAATACTGTAAAATAATACATAACGAAAATGAATGATTTATTAAAGATGAAATTTTAAGTAATAAACTGAAAAGATTTATTTGGATGGGTTTTTTTATCGACACAGATTTCAAAATATCGAATATTTCATTTTATGTTTTTTTTTACTTTATTCATATATTTTTTTATTCATTTATATTCAATTATTTAAATTTTATTTGCATACTATTTTATTTTCCTTTAAATCTCGAAACAGTCATAAATTAATGACGCCAATAGTGCATAAATAAATTTGTAGGTTAGGTTGGTTATTAACTAAAAAAAATATAAGAAATATACTCACTTCGATTCTGCACTAAATTAGCAAAATGTACTCGTATAGTTTTTAGGCACACTTCAAAACACTTCTCAAAACACTCAGTACCTTTTAATTTAATATTTAGTCCAGCACATGGTTTACAATAACAGAATGATAACAAAACTTTTTTTAATTTGATCGCAGCGCTAATTGTCCGGACAGACTAAAATTAAAATTCGATTATTATTTAAAATTTGAAACTGCGATAGTAGCGCCGTCTGTCGGATCCAATGTAAAACATTCCAAAATCAAGAACTACTAATAAATTAAAAATTAATTAAAAAAATATTGCCCAGCGGACAAAATTGTGAATCTAAATCATTCGCAGATCCTCTTGAACACACACAAAAAAGTCGTCTGAGAGAAGTTCAGTGACATACACACTCACAGAAGAATTATATGTATAAAGATATTTTTTGATGACGCAGGGAAACTCTTTTTACGAGCCGTCCAACCAGCCTTGGTGGGGCCGGAAGGGATGTGGGGCACACCAGCGTCTGGCCGGTCCTTTCAAAAACCGGACTTACTCCCTCGGAGTATGCGGGCGATCCCGGCAATTAGCACCGTCCCGATGACGCCGAGCTTTCACTGGAGCCGGGTTACCACGCCAACCCCGGCCCGGAGCACAGGGGTGCTATTGGAGGCGTTGGAATCGCCTCCGGCGCACCCCCCTACGTTGTCTGCGGAGAGAGGGTGCATTAGCCGCATCCTCCCTTATCCGCTCAGATGCCTCCTTCGTGAACATGACCGTCTCACAGAAGGAGGACACCGCCAGCCAGAACCTGTCACTTTCGAGCATCTTCTCCACGATAGTCGATAGCGACAAGTCCACTCCGCCGAGAGCAGCCACGAGATCGCGGCGCTGCGCAGCCCATCTCGGGCACATGTCGAGGGTGTGGTGGGCCGAGTCCACCGTAGCCCCGCACTCATGGCAGCCTTCTCCCGGCTCACACACCTTTACCTATTTCATATTGGTTTTATACAACTACGAGTATGAACGTGATAAGACACTCTAATAAAGATCTTATTATTTGTTAATTTCGGGCCTTAAGCTTTTATACAATTTATATACAGGGACTGTGACAATGACAAAATGAACAATAACAAAATGACATAATATTCGTTCCGTATCATACATTTATCTTATAGACATAATACATAATATTCTCGTAGTGAAATCGCGTACAGTTATTATTTTCTCCTTTCACCGGATTTACAGCATTAAAGAAACACAATTTCAGGAACATTATTTAGGTATTTTTTTTTAGCCTATCGGAGCCCACTGATGAGCAAAGACCTCTTTCTTTCATTTAGAAGGTTTGAGCGTTAATCACCACGCTTGCTCAAGACGGGTTGGTGATTTCAAACTTAATATTTTTTTTTGTAAATTTATGTCCAGGTTTCCTCGCGATGTTTTCCTTCACCGTCTGTCAGTGGTGTCTAAATATTCTTAGAAAGTACGTATGACTTAGGAAAAAGTCACATTGGTACTGGCCAGGTCCATCGCTCATCGAACCCGTGCCCTCCGCAACGAGAGGCGGGTCCTTCAACCACTAGTCCACCACTGACTATAATTTATGTATATGGCAAAAAACTGCAAAACAGTCTGTATTTCGTTTGTCGATTCAACACTCGTACTAACGGTGATGAAATAAACATCACACATTACGACCGTCCATTTATTACATAATGTATATAAGGATATCAAGTACCCGATAATGTATTAAATACGATTTCAAGAACATTGTTAAGGTTTTTGTATTTTATAAAAATTGTTTCCTAAATGTTAATAGAAAATATGTTAATTATTTTACTATTTACGGTTTTAAGTTGTACTTATTTTCGATTATGTATAAATTAATAGTGTCATCAAAAATATACATACACATATATATATATTATTATTGGGGTTTTTGAATAATCATCGTGATGTTACTAGTGACTGAATCACATGAGATGATTTAAACTTTAAAAAATCTTTATTCCAATAAAGGACTTATAAATTATTTATTGTCTTTTTGTTCTTATAAATATAATAGAATAGGTTAGAAACAGTCTGCTGTTATGTTTTTAAAACACTCTACACATTTGACATTTTTACGATACATTTTTTTAAGACACAGCGTGTTTTTTATTATTTCATATATAAACGAACATGATCCCAATGTTTCGGGTCTGAATAGCTTAGTATTAAGCACTAGTCTACAATAGATGTAGTAATAAAGTCTCACAGCAATGAATATGTGAAAATTAATAATATTTTTAAACGCTAAATAAAAAGTACAAATCTTTCCATTGAAAATATGAAAACATATATTTTTATAAATATCAACATACCTTCCAGCTTTTTCCTTCCTTTGTTTACCAAAATACATCAAACATCTCAACTTTATTTTAGTAAGAGTTTAATAAAAAATAAATAAATAAATAAATTAGACCATTTTAAACCTTGAGTTCCGTTAATATTCGAGGGTCATTAACAAGTTAATTTGGTGAGTTGCTAATCAATCCAATAAAGTTTATCATTAAGTATTTCTCGTATTTCGTTTGTAATTATTTTCAACCTACTCCTATTTTGTTACAATATGAATTCACAATATGCTCAAAGAATTTTGAACCCAATGCCGAATTACTTAATCTTCACTTCCAAGTCACAAATAGCTATGCCAAGTTTTTTGTTAACAGTTTTTGTATTAGTAAATTCTTAGTAAAACATAGGGATTAGAAAAAGTAGCTCTAGTCTTTACATAAATCAAGTTTTTAATAAAAAAATAAGAAATAAGAAATCTCTACGATTTATAAACTATTTCATAGAAGTAAACTAATTTGCACAAAATTGTTATGGTATTGTGTTTTATTTGGAAGTGTTATAAATTAAACAATTTCAAGTTAATTTCGTCCCGTCATTTAATAATGAATTGTCGGTTTACTACAAATCTAAATAGACAGTCAATTAATTATAAATATAATTGAGTACAAAATACAATTAAATTACAGTGATTTATTGTTAAAGTATACAGATAACACAGATAGATATTTGTCATTACAAGATTCATGTTTTTGTGAATGATTAATGATACAAACATTTTATTGATTTTCTATTGTTGACAATGACTTTGTATTAAAATGACTCGGGTATAAAGATGAATGCGAGCTCGGGTATAAAGATGGTTCGGTTGAGAAGACAAAGAATAAAGTCGGTCCAAGACCCACAAGTCCTAATTCCCACAGACGACATAACATAAAATTACTTTTACTTTACTAAGAATTTGCTTACTTTACTTATCTACAAAAACATTGGGGAGATAAGTAACAAGACTTTTCTACAAATTAACACTATACGTACAAACATATAGAATTAAATCTTCGAACCTCACTCTAAAACCAATATTTATTGTTATTTCTTTAAATCAAGCTGGATGTCTCTTACTTAATAGAACAACTAATACACCTTGTTTCGATAATAATAGTTTAATCTTTAAAAAAATATACTAATATGTCATAATACGAGTATATAACATAAAACTTTAATGAATTAAAAAAAATATTGAAAATATCATTATATTAAATATACTCAAGGCCTTGGTTTGTGTTTCAATATAAGCTAGGGATTTATTATTTTTCACATAACATTGTATTATCTTTAGATACAGTTAGTTATTGTTACATAAAGTAAAACATATTTATTTATTTTTCAGGTATGTGACACAGCAGACGTAGTACATATTATAAAGAGAGGTAAATAAAATTATACTAACTACGAGTATACCTATATATTTATTTTTGACAAATGACACAATTGCTTTGATTGATTTTATAATTATCTTTTCAAAAAGGTACATATATATGGATAAACCGTACATAGGTATCCTTTTGTGTAGTATATTGTTTGTCTATTATACATATGTTTAGTGCGAATAATTTCTGAAACGACTATACCGATGTCGACATGCTTTCTCTTCGAGAAGGTTTTATAATAATCAAAAAGTAAAAAAAGAATTGTGTTTTAAGGCTCTTTTTTATTTTATTACAAAAAAGTTGCTTGCACACCTTCCATGTGTTTTATTTTATTCACAATTTCTTCATATACTTCATAGGATTTTATCAAGTTATAATTTATCCCTCTTCTTTATTCCAGTCATATATAAGAAATATTATGATTACTTATTTTATAATAACTACTATTAGGGATTTAGGAATTAAAAGTGCAGCATTTCAATTCATAATAATAATAATAATACACAGATGTTACTATTACTTTTAACGTGTTGGAATTTATCGTATTCGTATTATTTTTGTTTTATAAGATGTAAATTGCTGACAGAAAGGCGAGTCTGTCTTCCATACTGAATGGTTGTACCTAATAAGTTATTTCACTAATGAAATAAATTTAAAGTTTAAGTTGCATATGGCATGTCCTTAAATGTCCTAGCAGGATTTTTAAATTATAATAATGCAAAACAACATGTCATGTATCACAATACTATTTTAGAAAATGTGTTCATTCTGAGTTACATAAGTTTGTTTAGATTGATAGGTCTCATTACATATATTAAGATCTTAAAAACAAATTTTGTAAACTTATATATACAAGCACATAAATTGTTATAGTTAATGTACTTAAATATAAACTTTGCCATATGGTATGGTGGAGGAGCAAGGCATACTCTCCCCCTCCCTCACTCACTTTTGCTTGGAACCACGGAGCTAGACGGACGAGCGTGCGGCGAGTTAAGCAGTGAGCCGATACTTTAAGTGCGCAAATAGTACAGTCAAAATCACAATTAAGCAAAACAATAAATAAAATTTTATCCAACCTGTGGGTCAGCTTTTCACAGAAATCTTACAACGACCTTCGAGTTCAATATAATAATGCGTTTAGGGTGCTGCTGGGGCTACCTCGGTTCTGTAGTGCATCTGGAATGTTCGCCGCAGCGCGGGTTAACTGTTTCTTCACTACTATGCGCAAAAAGTGTGGCTCATTACTACAGAGACTACGGAGCAGCACCAACAGCATCCTAAATATGATATGTAATAGGCTAGATTGTATATATGTTAATCATTGCTGCGCCATCTCTAGTGGGATGGTGAAGCAATAATAAATACTAACGTAGTTTTAAGTTTTATATTGTTACTAACAAATTGAGTCTTGTGTTGCTTGAATTTTTAAATTAAATGAATAAATAAATAAATAAATTATAAAAGCAAATACATATATTGATAAGCTATAATGTAACGGATGTATATACATATAGGAAGTATATACTTGTTATGTTATCATTTAAATATGATACGAAATACCTAATTTAACAGTTAATTATTATATATTACTGAAATCTGCAATAAAGTTTAGAATAGATGAAGTACAAGAATATTTAAATTCCAAAAAAAATATATTTTATAGTCGAATAAACAGAATGTCGTCTTGTGGTATAAAACTGTGACTTATTAAAAGAGATTCGTGCGGAAAATTATTAGAGAGTATGACTATAAATAATATACTATAAATATAAAAGTGTATAAAAAATACGGTTATATAGGAAATAAAGAGCTTGAAGGGAAACAAAAATGTGATAACGCCGAATAAATTGTGAAAAATTAATATTTATTAAAGGTTCTAGATGTTTTCGAGTATAAAACGGTCACTTCAAATAATGTTACAAGAGACATAAAAACTGTGAAAGATTTGTATATGTATGTATCAGACTCCTATAGAGAGTTTGTGTTACATACGAGAAATTAACTCATTAAGGGACGGTGTGAGTCCTAATCATTTTTGTTTATTATTGAGTAATTTTGTAAATCAAACCAGAAAATAATTTTAAAGTAGAGGTTATATTAATAAAACTTAACATTATCTTTATTTATTATCTTTATTTATTTATTAAATTGACATATATCGATTGCTAACTCATTTGGAGGTTTAATTCATTTAGTAACATTTATATAATTGAAATATAGAAAATGTCTATGTATTATTTAATATTATCTTTATCCTCTATAGACTTATCAGAATATGAGAAATATATTCTATAACCAAAATAATTTCAGGTAGGTATTAAATTGAATGGTGGCATTTGTAAAATATTTTATTAGTTTTTAAACAAAAAGAACACGGCCGGAAATATTGCTTCGGAATTCGGCATGATGCTCTGACCATCAACAGCCTGCCCATGCCTCGGTAGCATCGTAAGAACCATATGAAGCCACCTACAGTTGAGCGACAATCTGCAATTCTACCATATGTGAAGGGAGTTACTGACAGAATAGGCAACATCTTGAAGAAGGTTTCGATTAAGACTATTTATAAACCACATAAGAAAGTGAGCTAATTATGAAAGAAAAGTAATTAATAAAACCTTAAGAAACATAACCATCGGTTCCTTTATGTTTTAGGTAAATCATTGTGTATTTAATAAAAATTTGTATTTGTTTTTTGTCGAAGAATTCTTTTTCTGTAAACACATGGTCTTAAATTACCAATTACCAATTATATAAATAAGATACGTTATATTTATCAATTCCAATATTTTTAAAGGAACAAAACGGATATGTGGATTTTTCTAACTGCATTACAGAAACAGTCTACAATTGAGACGAGATTGCATTTCTCAAGTCTCATGAGATAAACTCATTTTATCAATATAATTTTAAATGCATTAATAATTATTCTTGATTCTTTCTTATATCGTGCAATCTGAAATAATTAAATGAATGATTTAACGAACTGTAATAATAACATAACAAAAATTAAAATTAATGCCTGTTGGTTTGCAATGAAAAAATTAAGATCGTTTTTTAGCAATTTTAAAGATTTATTTTCATTTCAACATTTTTTTTATAACTCGAGTAATAACTAATACGGTTGTTTTGATATAAAAATTTAAGATTCATCATACTATACTTTTTTCTTTGTATTTTAAATTATAAATCATGATTTATTCTTTGAATTGTCCACTCAAACACATTTAAAATTTCACAGAAGTTACTGTTTTAACTAGATTTTGTTTATGTTGTGTATTATTTAGGTAATTATATAGTTGTAGAATAAAAGACTAGTATTCCATTATTTATCTTTCATCGAGAACATTCATAAATTCGACTATAAACTATTCGATTAAAAATATTGGACAAAGAAAGATAAGTAAAATGCAGCGAATTTAAATTTTTTAATGGGAGTTCAAACAATCTATCATCATGATTAACATAACGAAAATTTATCGACCATCATAATTGTTCTTCCACAACATAGGTATCTTGTTTTCATTTTGATGTTACGACTTACGGTTGAACTATTTGAAAACAGTGATCGATGAAAAGACTTACCTCGTATGGTACATTGTTTTTAAAATCAGGGCTATAATATGACATTCTACACAAATACTTGATATTTGCTGATATTTATATATTAATTGAATTTTTTGTAAAAATTTTAATCACAGATTTACCATTTTGCCAAAAGACGTACGAATTCTTGTAAGAATTCGTACGTCTTTTGGCTGGTAGGTACACTGGGTCGTATTTCTTGTAGTGTGATCTACTGTCCCAATCACATTCTGTTTATTCTATTTGTGAACACAGATTCATTATAATTTATTGTACTTTAAAAAGCTGATAGTATTTTTATAGTTAACTAGAAAACCCGGCGAACTCCGTTTTGCCACCAGACAAACCCGGCGAACCTCGTTTCACCACCAGATGGCTTTTTTATGTAACATTTCGTTTGGTGATCAAAACACGAAGATTTTTATTTTCTTTTATATTTGAAAAGGAAAAAAAATGATTCCATTTCAAAACAATAATGAATTAAAGTCAGTGGTGGCCTAGAGGTTAAAAGGCCCGCCTCTCGTGCATGAGGGCGCGGGTTCGATCCTGGCAAGTACCAAT
>DVQO01001018.1:0-11645 GCA_018231785.1 Danaus gilippus
GTTATAAATACGATACAAGTGTTAGACTGGGGATTCTGTTACGAGTTGTGGAGTAATAAGCATCTAAGTGGAAGTGCTGCCCAAATAATTGCTAACAGTATATATGAAATAAATAAATCACCAGTCATAGATAATGATTAGATAACCGATACAACGCGACGTTTAATAAGTTTCAACGTTACGATAGTGCAGTGTGAAGACGTGTCATATTCTAGTGTTGTGGAATATGAAACTTTAATTTGTATAAAATGCGTTGTCTTGTTTTTGTAAAATTTATATTCTTTATATTAGTTGCCACAGTCTTGTTGCTTTTTCTTTGCTTATCATCAAGTAAATTAAATTCAACCCGTAATATAGTTAATGATTATATGAGAAGCATAGTAACTGACGAAGGAAGTAAACAATTAGAACTTGAAAGAAGAGCCGGAGGATTAAAATACATTTTGCAATGGACGTCTCCTAAAAATGTCCCATTCGTATATATGGGAGTTGGAAGGCAGGGTTACATTGATAGAAATTGTACTTATACAAATTGCTTTGTAACGTCTGATAGATCGTATCTAGGCGGAGTGGAAAAATTCGACGTAATAGCATTTGCAGGGCGTGAGGTTATCCGCTACAGTAAAGGAATGTTGCCCAACAAAAGATCCCCCCACCAGAAATATGCATTTGCTAGTATCGAGTCCTCTCATTACTACCCAGTGTGCTCGGACCATCTTAACGATTTTTTCAATTGGACTTGGACTTTTAAAACCAATTCTGACTCTAGGTGGGGCTATATGGCTATACGTGATGAAGACAATAATCTTATTGGACCTAATGCTATAATGCATTGGAAAAAACTTGAAGATATGAATCCAGTGAGTAGTGAATTAAAGTATAAATTGAAGAGTAAAAAAAAAGCAGCCGCTTGGTTTGTATCAAATTGTTTTTCGATGAGCAAAAGAGAGGTTTTCGTGAAACAACTGTCAAAAGAACTGGAGAAATATAATTTGGTTGTTGATATATACGGTGCTTGTGGTTCACTTAAATGTTCAACAAGAGAGCATGAAGAGTGTTTGAAGATGATAGAGAGGGACTACTACTTTTATTTATCATTTGAGAATTCGTTTTGTGAAGATTACGTTACTGAAAAGCTATTGCATGCATTACAACACAACGCAGTGCCAGTAGTATTTGGAGCAGCTAATTATACAAGGTAATAAATAGCATATAATCTGTTTAGAAAGATTAAATGTTTAAGGTGTATTAATACCATTTGGTTAAATCGTGTATTTTAATTATCTTAAATTAAACAAAAAAAAATATTATATTACAACTATTTTAAAATAAACCAGTATTGAAAAAAATTGGATCATATTTAATAGTCTAAATTTGAGCCCAACATGGTTTCTGCAAGCTATTTATATTCAGAATTATGTTTGTTTGAACTCTGAATGTAAGTCTTCAAGATTACACATAATAAATAAAATTATATGAATGTTAAAATAAATTTCAATTAACTTCTCTTTTTCCTATAAAATGTTTATGAATAAATATTTGTAAAACATAAACGAATAGCACTTAAATAATGCTCTTAAACATAAGAAGAGTAATACGACTAATATTAATTGTAAGTACCTTGACTGTAATTATCTTCTATAATTCAATTATTTGTGATAGCACAATTCACAGAATGGATAACATTATGCTTTACAAATCCACGTAGTTTAAATATAAATGTCACAAATATCTACAACATTCACTGTTGTTAAAAATATATTGAATGAAGAAAATCTATATATATATATTTCTTTGAAATATTAACAAAAGTAAAAAAAAATTGTTTCTTAACTAATCATATTATGAGTTTGTCATATTTTTGACGAATTTGTTTGTTTTCTACAATTTTTTTATACTTTTATTTAAAAATCCAAAAACCCTTTGGATCATTTACTATAATAATCGAGATTTTTTTATTGATTCATAATGATTTTATTGTGTTTTTTTTTTGTAAATTCTAAATTATGGATTATTCGAATGATAGCATATTTCACTTTTATCTATCGTCATATTATCTTTGTTCATTATCAAAATACTTCACTTTTGTTTCAGGTTTATGCCCGATGGAATTTATTTAAACGCTAGAGAATTAGGTGTTCAAAAATTAGCTGAGAAAATGAATGAATTGATAAAGAGTCCGGATGAGTATGTAGATTACTTTAGATGGCAAAATCATTATTCGTACCACTCGAGAGCTGATAGTGTAGAAACTGATGATTATTGCGGTTTCTGTACAATGCTTAATAATGAAGAATTAGTCAAAAAAGAATCTAGATATTTGGACATGAAAAAATGGTGGAATCAGCCGAATCGTTGTTGAAAAAATATAAAATAAACTGTTGCCATCGAATATATAGAATGAATTATAGAAGAACAAGATCAATATGATTTTAAATTACTTAATTCAGTTTTATTAGTGACTATTTTTTTTTATTATCAATTAAGATAAAAAAATATTAATTTATTGATACTTGAGTTTGAGGCTTAATTAACTAATAAAAATACAGAGTTTCTTAGTAGATAATCCTCAGTGATATCATATTTACTTTCAAATGAAGTAAGAAATAATGAAAGATTTACTTAAAAAGATTTATTTAAAAAAGAATCTAATGCCTTGATTTTCATTTAACAATAATACCGGCACGATGCCTACTCGTACTTAAACGAGTAATATTTTTGAAAATTACTTAAACTCTGGTAGTCTCATGTCAACCAAATAGGTCTCAAAACCACCGCAAAAGAACTGATTTTAAATAAAATAAATCGCATTGGAATCCGTCGTGCCGATTGAGAGCTACGGTACCACAGACCGAAATCGACGTCAGACTTAAAATACCCCACTTTTTTATTGGGGTGAAAATAGACAATTTGGACAACGCTGTCAAAAAATGTAATTTAATATTGGTTTAATACCGAAGACAATTAACATGTCATGCGTGCAACTGTAAACTGCAAAATAATATTACTTTAAAAAAGCAAGATCACGTTCTGTAAATATAGCAGTTATAACTCAATAACATACTTAAAGTTTATGTAATAAACAAATAATGTTTTTTTTTATTGTAGCTCTGCAATATAAAATTGTAATCTTTAATTTTTTTACCTAAAAAATATTATATAAATATGCATATTCTCGGAATATGTTTGTGCAATTCATTCAACGTTTTCCTTTTTTTTTGGTATTATTTTAAAGTATTGTTGTTTTTTATTGAGCGAACGCAAAACTGGGAAAATTGTTGAAAGGTTTGTAAATATTAAATAGGTCGTGAATTTTTATAAAAATTCAATTTGTTTCTATCGAGTATTATTGGATGTGTTCCTATATGTACATATATTTTAAATAAAAAATATGCATTTATGTTATATTGTTTCCGTTATAGTGAAATGGTTTTTAATTTAAGTCGTGCTGGTCGTATTTCAGTCAGCTCTACTGGAGCAATAACATCCGTCTGACAAAGAGAATATTACTGTTAAAAGACTTAAAGACGTAGAAATAGTGTTGTTGAAGGAAAGTTCTTGAATTACTGTGAGAAATCTATTGTCCCATGATTTCTGTCTCAATCTCATCAAACATAATCAACCTAGGTTTTACATGTCAATAAGTGATGGCACACTCATTACTAGGCATAATTACGACTATTTTAACCAACTGCACTTTATTCAAAAACAATAACGAGTCTTATTAAAAATATTAATTATAAATATAAATTATATTTCCATGACACGCTAGTTATTAATTCAAACAAATTAATGAGATTCGACGGTTCAGTAACCTTGTATGGATAAAATATAAGAAAACGTGTGACATAACTGCCTTCTATTTATTTTTTCATTACCGTGAGAACTAATATTTGTCCTGTACTATAATAAAATATTATATACTTGTTGACAAACCAAACTTTTTGTAGTACAATGTATTATTATAATCTACGTTTATGTAAGTTTATGTAGTTTTTTTTTATTCAACACCTACATAAAACTAATCTTGTTTACAAGTCATAAAATTATTAGACGAATGAAAGAACATTTTCTATGTTAATTTTGTTTGGACCATGTTCATCGAATCGAAACTAATTCAAGACAATCTAAAGAGATGCTAAACAATAATAATATTAATGTAAGGATTTTATTAAAACATGTCACTGAATATTATAATGAAGTTAGTAGTTATTTGATAAATATTTGCATAATTGATTTGTTTATTACAAACAGTGTAAGGTACTCAAATACATACAATAATAATAATGATATGTTATGATACGATACGATAAATATAAAAGGAAATATGGATAAGATAATAGTCAAAGTTGATGATATTAATATGGGTCAAAACTGCTGGTGAGTAAGTCCGGTCTTTGCCAGGACCGGCCAGTCGCTGGTGTGTCCTGTCGCTGACAGATCCGGGATACACCGTCATAGCGGCCGATTGCTTTCGCAGTGGTTTTAGTGAGTAGGGACCTGCCCAGGTCGAGTCTCACACATCCCTTCCGGTCCCACCAAGGCCGGTTGGACGGCTCGTAAAAAGAGTTTCCCTGCGTCAAAAAAAAAGGGTCAAAACTGGTGGTTGTAAAGATTTTTCGTTTTTTTTTAACTCAATTTGTATTACGTATACCATTGTATGAATATAAGTCAAGCTATTTTTCTTTCTAATTTACAATCACACATCAAAATAGCTTCTTAATACAATAGGAAAAATACACATTATTTTAGTTTAATTTGCTTCTATGGAAGTAATCTATTCAAATAATATATGAAAATACGACGACGTATGCTACATATTTCAAATTATGTCAAGGCAGGAAAGTTTTGAAAAATTTTAAAATGTTTCGTACAAATCATTGAAAATTATGTAATACGTTAGATGGAATAGGAATATGAATAGGATGTTTTTCTTTAACATAATTATGTATATATGTATTATGTAAGCTTAAATCAAGATATGTAATAAATATTAAATGAAGTGAGACAACTTATATAGATTTTATTAAAAATATTCCCTTAATAGAAATTACAGTAAATTATGTTATATATATGCAATAAAATACTTTATTCTTTTTTTCATTAATAAATGTTATTATAATTTTTATTTATTTATTCTTTAATCTTATTTGCAATCTTGTTGCTATGATAAATATGCTCATGTAAAAGCTTAAAGAAGCTAATAATAAAGGGGAATTATTATAAAATCTTTTTCATCTAAAGTTCACGCTCGAGGACTTGGAACATAAGCCGGGATCTGTAGAGATCGGACCAAAGATTGGCATCGTAAAGGACGTATTTGCCGAACGCTCCTTAGAGATATTAACTTTTCTTTTAGAACTTTGGTTATTTAAGACCTATCTTAGAATTCAATAAGAACAGTAGGATACTGAGTAATATGATTAGTTTCAAACTAAATAAAATACATTTATTAAAATAAATTAAAGTGTACACAAGTGTGTGTGAGAGTGAATTTTGATTAATCTTTTCATGTAGAAACAAATATATAGTATATGTGTTATTGATATATTTACTGCTGTATGAGTCATAGATATACCAACATAATATGTTACATTAATTCTTATCTTTCCATTGATAACACAGAAAGATAAGCAAAATATGTTCAATAAATTATTGATTATGAATATAAAAATTATTCTAGTTCAACCTTCTATTTCTACTGCTTAAATATTGTTACTCTAAAAAAATATTGGAAACATAATCGACAGACGTCTGTTAAGATTAAAAACATTTTAAATTCTCTAAGCCTCAGCGAGAGTTACTAAAACCAACGAAAATTCAGGTAACTTATTCCAGTATGAGTGTACAGACGTGCTTATCAAGTGTACAGAGATCGGCGATCGATCAATAAGTTAAGATCAAAGTTCATCAACGTTCGTTTTACATTTATTACGGAAACAACATTAAATTTCTCGAACACATTTTGAACTGTTGGCGTCTTTTTACCTACAATGACTGTTTTCCAGATAAAATTTACCTCGATTTAGTTAAAGAAATTGCCTAGTTTGTATAATGAAAAATATGATTAATTTTTCCAGCATATTTCGTAATTTAAGCTGGAAACATTTTATTATTGTGGTTTTATTGTAGTGATTAAAAATTCGCTAGTTATTCTATGGTTCCAGAATGTTATCCTTTATATTTACATAATTTTAATAAAGAATATAGATACATTTAAATCTCAAAATTTTGAAAGTTGTTTGATATTTTATATACATTAATAAAGGTATTTTCGAATCGACATAAATAAAAGATAATAACGATATTATTCGTTAGTTAAGATAATGTTACCATTTTTTAAATTATTTTTTTTAGTTTGTAAAGAAATAATGATAAATGGTAGTATTTTTTTCTTTTTGTATTAATTTAATTTGATTCTTGGTGAAAAATTATTATTTTTTAGTGTACTCCAATATCAAAACATAAAAATTATGTCAATCATTTTATTTTGTATATACGTAAATAATACGTCACCATCACATATATAAATCACGATGAACAGTATTTTGTTTTAGAATATGAAAATCTCTGATTAGTGACTTAAAATTAATAGGAAATATAATAGAATGAGGAATGATGAATTGCAATTTTTTCATAGTGTTATGTTATATAAGTTTCCTTAAATCAAACAAGAAAATTAAAAGCTTCATTGTTAGTTAAAGCCTCAGTATTATGTGATAAATTAACTCTTTTAATTGTACTTTTATTTTAGATATAATTCCTTTTTTTAAGTAACTTAAATAGTCATCCGTTAGAGAATTTGGTGTTTGTATAATGATATAGTTCAATGTACTTTTGCTATATATTTACAGTGTACAAATATATTAATAATGTCCAAAATGACACTTTAAAACAAAAAAAGTAGCTCTTAAATTTCACTACAATGTATTTTCCACTAGCAAAGTCAAGATTTATTACACTTATAATGGAAGAGCGAAGATATTGAAAAATATTTTTAACGAGCAAACATACATTGTATAATGTTCAGTATCAAAATTGTTATCACATTTTTTTCCGACAAATAAAAATCAAGTACTTCTTTATATGTTAAGAATTGGGATGTAAAATTCAGAATTTTTTTAAGCACATTTATTTGTACATATGATTTAAGATGATTAAATCTTGACGTTGGTTAAGATTTTAATATGTGTAAAAAACTGAGGCATTCATTACAAAATTTATGTATAATTATCAAATCTTTTATACTTTATTTAACTTCTTCTTCACGTTTTTGAATTGTCTCCACTTCTTCAAACAAAGAATGAATATTGTGAGACAATCGTGAGTAGAAATGTTGAAGTGTATCTACAATGTTTATTAACGAGTTTTATAATTAATTAGAAAATTAACAGTCTGTTTTTAGTATACATAACAATTCAAATGACTCAATATTAAAGTTTGTCCGGATATTATGAGAAACATTTTCATTTGTTTTTATTTCTAAGTTAGTAAACGAGCAGACGGCCTACCTGATAAAAGGTAGTCACCGTCACCCATGGTCATCGTTGCCGACCTTGATGATCGAAGAGGGAGAGGTTAGGGTAGGAAAAGGGAAAGGGCTCTCTCATTCAACGAAATGCAGCAAGTCGTGCCAATTAACGATTAGTTTTTTTTATGAAACTAATATTTTCGGATTTTACTTCGCGTTATTTGCAGTTAATAATCAAAAATAAAAACGCGAAGCAAAATCCGAAAAAATGTTTCATATAAATGAGTACGTAATTTTTTAACTAGAAGCAACAAGCTTTTAAGTAATGATTGTCTACTATGGGTTTTAAGATAATCATTCATCAAACATCATCATTTAGGATAATTGAAGCAGTAATAAAATAAAAGTACACAAAATGAAACAATTTAAAAATATTGTTGACCTTTTAATCAACATAATAGAAGTAGGTACAGCTTTTTTTATTCAATACCATCCTCAATACTAGTAATAAACTAAACTGGTTGTTTCAAGTTTAATATTAGAAAAGAAATATAATTATATTTGACATTTAGGGACATATTACACATACATTGAAGATATACATATATAGATACATTGAGGAATAATCTCGGAATGTGCATAGACAATCATATTAAAGGTGTATTTTTTAATATAATGTACTTCTATAAAAAATATATTCAAAATGCTTTGTGTATTTCTTGTAGGTATAGTAAACTTGTGTTAATTATTACGTTGAACCTTTCATTTCTTTTAAACAAGGGAAACAAGCATTCGCTACACTTATTTATAAGAAGATGATGGGAATTATAGTAATATAAATATATTTAAAAGCGTTATTTCATAATCTAAATGTAACGCATTTTATCAGTGATAGAAAACAAGGCTTGAAACCATTATTTACAGCTTAAAAATAACAAGTTGAAGTTTAAATAATTTCATTACAAAATTCGTATAAGCTTAACTTTATTATTAACTATAAATATTGCATTTATACATATATTAATAGTTATTTATATTTATTCAATTAAACATTCAGTTTTATAATTCCATATTTTATCCTGGTCATATAAATTTATTATTATAATGAACTTAAAACATAATTTTTAAGGAAGCCAGTGGAGCATAGACCGACGCACTTGTATTAATGAGTTGAAGATATATTAACAAGTTTAATTATTTTGTATATAGTTAAAAGCGGCTTATTGAAATTTTTTTTATCATTAAAGTGAAATATCAAGTCTTGCGTTGACCCCGCATGAAAGAGTGGCTTAGCTGGGCTTTTGTGAGGAAAAATCGATGTGTTAGCGAGCGGAAAGATTGAGGGCCGAATGTATCCATTGAAAATTCAACAAGTCTTATTCACAGTGTATATATAGAGATGATTGAGTGGGGCCCGGGTAAGTTATATTATATTATATAGGAGCCTAAAACATTTTATATATTTCCTTACATATATTTATTACTAAACATACCTACTGTAATAGTTTGTTTTTCAGCTTTTTGTTCAACCATAAACCAAATTTCTTATAATCTCAAAATTAGGATTAAGAATAAATCATAAGATAATCTAAACTGACACAACATAATTTATTATTAAAAATGTATGTCTTATACTGGTATATTATTCCTACTTTAAGCTTATTGAAGCCATTATATCCCGTTTTCTCTTATAGAATAAAATGTTACATTTGCAAGGTGACACAAATTATTAAAAAGGTAAGCCCGGTTCGGCCTTGACCTACCTGTTGCTTTCTTCGGTACGAATGGGAACTGAATTTCAATGAATCAGCACATTCTTATTATAATTTAAATATACCCCGATTGTGGACTACATTATAAGCTTATTTCAAATAATAATTATACTATCACAATGAAAGACTTCTTACTTATTTAAAAAGAAAATAATATTATATACGTACTGACACCCAGAAAGTCTTGAACAATGTTCTTTTTTAGATAATAATTTAAATTATTTAAGTTTTTATTTTGCTTTCAGTGGTATGAGGGTTCAGTTATAATAATATGTATATATTATGATGTATTTATATGAGAATCTGTTCGATAAGCATAGTAAAGAGGTGTATTATCGTGAACACTGATAATAATATTGTGATATGATAATAAAAAATTGGAGGAGTATAAGTAGAGAAACAAAATTTAAAAAGTGGTTAGTTAGAGGTGCATTCAATAAGTTCGTTCGGTTTGAAAGGTCTGAACGAGAAAAGTGTATTTCGATCAGCAGATAACTGTTTTACACATAACATCAGTCTACGACGACTATGTAGTGTGATTATAAAAAAATATATAGGGTGTACTTGTTTTTTTTTATTGTAACATTGCGAAGAACATTTAAAACAACGGTGCATATATGTAGACTTAAAAGGAACTTTGTTTTATCCAACGAGATTGTGAAGGAAAACGGAAAGAAAGGGAAGAGGTCGATCATGCTGATTGCTAACTACTATGGATCTTTTAAAGAGCTCTACACTGCTAAAGAGTAATGAAGGGGTTATGATAGGAATTTTCCTACGAGATCGTAATTGATATAAGTGGGCCAGATACTTAACAATATAATAGATATAGTACACAATGCTGCCGCTTAAAGGCAACGGTGTTCAGTTTACAACTATAGTCGAAAAGACGATTAGGTTGAGGTTATTTGTTTATTTGAATTAATTAAATTACGACAAATTCAATTGAAGTTTTCTCGAAAGATCGGTTCAATAGATTAGTGTAAAAGTTTTTTGTAATATTGAATATCCGAATGCTGTATCAATTTTGGTTATATTGAGTAGGTTCACTGATAAACGGTTGAACGTCACGTCAAAAGAGTTTCACTGCTACATCAAAAAAAAGGTTCACGGATAAACAGAGGTTTTAGGAAAACTACAAAAGTTATTGGGAGTAAAACAAATATTACTAAACAAATATTACTAAAATTCATTACCTGAGACATTGTCCCGACACAATGCCCCTATGTTAAGATAGTAATGCTATCGTAACATTGGGCCATTGTGTGGTATTAGGAATCTTCTGCATTCATGGTTAAGTGTTCGTACATAAGTCAGAAGTTTCACTGGTTATTTTATCTAGACAACTGCTGCCTGATATCCCCCGAAATATAATGTATTTAAAGCGTAAAAATAAATTTTCTCGAGGTTGAATAGATAAATACTAAATTATTGCAAACTGAATATTGCTATTATAAATTTAACAGGCGTTAACATAAATTCATTCATTTGAGATTTGACGATTTGGATACTTCATTTAGAAAAATATATTGAAAAACTCTAATAAACCTAAATTTTCTATATAAAGGGAAACATTTATATATTTGTTGCAAATATATACAAACAAATAGTAACTATTCTATAGAAAAATAACAAAATATTTTGAAATAATGATTTTTTCGAGTCATAAATTTAACTCTCATACGAGCCAAGTAAATCTGATTATTATACTTTTACTGTGGAAGTATGAAAAATTCCATCGCTATCTAAAAGCGCTAGCTTAGCTGTAAAAAAAAATGCGATATAAGATGATATGAGTGCACTGTTTTTATATGGATTATTATAGTAGCGTTGCATTATAATAAGTGGAAGACTTGTTTGTAATAATATACAAAAAAAATACGGTTACCCTATTATAGTCGTATTACAAGAAATCGTTCCTAAAACTTTTCCTTACATATTTATTTCCAGCTCGTTTTGTCTGCCTGCATCCTATTAAATATGCTTTTTAAAAGAGGGAATAATTAATTTCCTACCATGTAGTTCTAGCATGGATGTCTTCTTCAATGTTTCTCTAGAATATCTCAAACATGTAATGTACATCTTAACCTCAAGTTTGACTTGAACAGATTCCCAAAAACTAATTGTTTGTGGGGGTTTCATTTATAATACATGAAATAATAATAATAATTTATTATTATATTATTATTTAATCCGTTTATTGTCAGAAACATACTAACCGTTGAAATACATAGGGACAGAATAAAGAAAACATAATACATAATATGCTTACGCCGACAATGGGAGCTGTCTCAGCTGCATGTTTCTCAGGACCGTGGCCCTGGGAAACGGTGGTTTTCAGTCAGTCCCTTTTACAAATCAAAATCATATAAAGTAAACATAGCAATAACAAAATTATTATT
>DVQO01001019.1:0-11642 GCA_018231785.1 Danaus gilippus
ACGAGGCCAGGTGTACGTTTCGCGGAGTAAGCAGCGTCACTTGTAATGTGACAATTCATTCATACGACAATGTGGCCCGGAAATGTTAATTTAATTTTTAATATGTTGCGCGTGCTTAACATACTTATAAATATACTTAACCTGCAATAAATATAACTACTATGAAACTTCTTTGACTGAAGTACTCAATATGAAAATGTTTTATATCATAGGAAAAGTGAGTATTGAAGTAAGTGGAACTAATCTCAATGAATACGTAACCGTTCGTTAATAAATTTACATTCATTGATGGGGCTAGCAGACGTTATCGGTACAGGGGACTGCTAATCTGTGATTACGCGAATTCAGCAGATCCATCCATACGTCCATTACACTTTGTGTTCACACTAGCACCGTCCTGTCTGATGAAAGATAAACACTTTATGTAAGTAAATATGTATTCTTGTCACACAGAATGTGTTAATTTAATAGCTGATTGCCTTTTGGGGTTCGCACCTATAGAGATTTCCCCAATTGTAAGTAATTTGAATAAAATGCCATTTTAAGCGCGATATTAATTAATATGAACTGAAATTAGATGACGAGTCTTAGTTGTAAATAGTTTAATTCATATTTAACTAAAATAAAATATATTTAAAGTTACTTTGTAGATTATTCTTTATATTATTTGGCAATAATATTTACATAAATCATATCCCGTGACTGTATAAGGCATATCACTTTGAAAATACCTTTGTGACGTTACGTCTTGTGTTGATATTACATTGTTGTGGGTTTCCTATTTATTGAACTGATTTATTTTCCACACATCTCCTTTGAGTCGAGGGGATGGTTCTAATTTGGAGAACTGCGTTACTTCATTGTGGTTCCTTAATGACATGATAAACTAATATTAGGAAAATAAATATAAAAAGCTTTAGTACTTAAGAAGTCTTTCATAATTATATATATATATGTATATATATGTGTATATCATAGATAGTCTTTTGAGCAAATTGTGCTTTTATGAAAATTTATTACTGTTAATGCTGAAACACATATCAGTACTAGTACTACAGTAGTAGTAAAAAATTATTATGAATGCAGTTTACAACGTTTTCGTAAGAATAACACAAAAGACAAAATTGTTTTATTTTCGAGATTTTGTTTTTTTTTATATCTCTTGAATACTAAACAATAATAAATTATAAATGTTGGGTGGAAATAACCTTAAAAGATCAAAATTTCATTCAAAGATTACTGCATTAAGACTGAATAATTGTATTAATATTTATAATTACTGTGTACATTATTTAATAACTTTATTAAAAATAAAACAAACTTTCCCTTATGATTAAAAAGTTTAGAAAATAATTTTGTAGAAAGCAGTGCGCCACACATTCTGTTGAATTAAGGGAACTTAATCTTTACGGGATAAAGTAAAAGGAGACATGACCCAGGTGGCAGCGGCAACACGCGTAAATTGCGGGACCCTTTGTCTTTCCTCTGCGTACAGGGCATTTTCTTTAATAATTAAGGAGACAGTAATTGCATAATACAAATCTTGGTGAGGCTGTAATTAAGGTTAAGGAATCTTAAATAGACAAATAACGTTAGAATATTTTTTCACTTTGTGATTTTAGAATGGTTTAAAGATTGAAATGTAAAGGGATATAAAATAAACATTTATTGTATCAGCGGTATTTCATGTTTATAGTACAACATTAGCTAGTGGGTCGCCAGTCCGGCGTAGCCACGTGCGGCGTAATCGCCGACCGTGGACGTCTCTGGAACACGGAAAACCGTTCAAACAACCCCCAACCCCCCATTTCCTCCCATCCCCTAGTAACACCACTTTTACGATGAATCTTCGTTTCTCTACATCAAGAAGTAATTTTAGTGTTCCTTTGCCGATTCAATGATAGCACTCGTCCTGATTGGTTAAGCCTCTCTTTGATTTAATTTCGGGTTAAGTTGCTCTGCGGTTAGTCCCAAGGGATTAGGTTGCTGCAAATCTAACCGATATTTTTTAATTATTTTCATTTGAATAATGTATTCCAGAGATTTTTTGAAAGTAAAACTTTAATGTAGTGTATGTCGGTATGAAATATTTTTATCCATAAATGTTCTTTAAATAAAATTTAATTATGTATAATTATTCTTTTAATATATATTCCATATATAAGTTTCCTCTTAAATTAAAACTCAGGAATATAAAAGTTATTTTTGAGAAATTTTATGGTTGAAGTATTCAGTAAATTCATAATAATCTAGAATTATCAGCTTGTATTGTCTTTGTAGGTTGAAAAAAGAACACTATTTAATATCTAAAAACAGATAATCAATATTAAAAATTGGGTGACAAAAATTTTGGTTAAAGTTTCCAAAACTTTTATTTAGAATGTACTAGATATTTCCCGTTAAAATTCATCCATTTTATGAATGGAGCAATTTTTCCAGAGCTATTTCATTCGCAGCAGATGTGTCTCGTATGCATGTCGGTGTTGTATCGTCGTCCATGGGGCCAGTCGTCATGAATACGTAATACAAGGGCAGGACGCGAATTCTTTCGTTTATTATTCAATCATTCGTTCGGCGCGAGTCGGCTTTAATTTCATGGCGGGTGGGCACGGTGCCCCGAGCGACAGTACCGTGTCATACTATGGAGAAGATTCCTTTATATTTTTAATACAACAACAAAAATACTACCTTTTTGTCATATAAGTTTTCAAAGATATATTTCATGTTAATACTATGTATTAAGTTGTACATATTAAGTAAATATTTATTTGTAAAGGAGAAATAGAAGGAAATAATCATTTATTTGTAACTCAATATGTTATATTCCCGTTTCTTTATTTAAAAACATGTTATATTACCGTTAAAGCTCTTTCCTTCTATAACATACCGGTATCGTTGAGTACTGTGAAAAAGACAATTCTTATTCTAAAAGGCAGGGCTGGTGAGGATGTGGAACGAGTGCGTGCCTATTTTGATTGAAACCGCCGCCCGCACCCGCCGTCGCGGCCAACGTTGAATTGAAAACGCAAATTTAGTGACACATCTATTAACGTAAATGTGAAGAAGGCACAAGCAGAAAATAGGTTCGGCAAAAGAGCTGTATAATGTTACAATATTTCACTTACGAAACGAGTCACGACTTTGATTGAAGTTACTCGTATAAAATTTCCATCATGTTGGAACGTCATGTGTTTTTATAATAATTCTTTTAGGATGTCGTTCATTGTCGTCGCTCTGAGCATACAGAGCTTTTTTATTACTTTAAAGTCTGAACAAAGTGTATAAGCCCCGAGATATTGTTTGCGGCAAACATCTTTGTGAAACTTCAGCGGCAAAGTAACGAAAAGATATTCCAACATAGAAATGCATGCATGCGCTATAAATGAAGGTGAGTCTTACTTTCAGCTACGTCGTGAAATCATTTTTACAACTATGAAAGGGAGCATGACATTAAAATTCAAGCGACGATCGTGAGACCTTGAATTGGCGTGAACCTCTAAGTTCTTGTGCTGGGTCTGTGTGAAGTAAGAACTATTCTAAATAAAACATGAAAACGTTTCATAAAATACGGGCACGCAAATTTACTCCTGAGCTTCTTTACGAAAAGCAAATTTTACATTTTTATAATACCGTTGGGATTTAGTATGAGTACAGAAGCCACTATTTTACTTTGAAAACTCTTTGCATAAAATAAAATAATTTAAGACGATAACTGAAAAGTAAAAGAAATAAATCAAGATATTTAGATAAATTGATTTTATTCTCACAAGTTTAAATTTGTTTGATAAAGTCTTTAGTCCAGTTTAATGTTTACGTAACTCTTCTAGCGCATTGTCAATATAATATGTAACAAAAGAATAATGCCTGAGTAGTCGCATTCGCCCACGATTCAAATAAAAAGTTCACCATCACTCAAGTATGCGTCGCCATTCAATCGCTTGCCTAGAAATTTTGCTCTTTCTACCTTGAATATAACGTGGATAAGTCTACTATTAGGTTACACTATAAGGATAATTTAGAATAACTATGAGTAGTTTTTGGGAGTTCAAGTAATATAATAATTATTATTTGAATAAAGTTGGCAAAACGAAACATATTTTATAATACAGTTATATAAATATAATAGAATCACATATTTTACCGGATTTCATACAGAAATTCGTTAATATAAGTTTCATTCATTCATAAAAACTTTACATATACTTATTAAGAAACCAAGAAGAAAAATTAAATATTTTTATGTCATAATTATTAGCGGTTAACCTTATCCACCTTAGCTAGCCGAGGTTAGAGGCGTCGGAGATGTGACCCCGACTCCTACACGGTCCTTGCAAATGGACAGGAAAAAGATGCGGGAGGAATGCGTTGGTCCTTTTAATTTAATATCGACTGACACCGAATTGGAATCGAAAGTTTTGCCAACGACGTGCTCTGCCACTTAATTCCGCTTTAACGCTCTGTTGTTTTGTACCTAATAGTTTTTGTGGAACAAAAAGATAATAAATACATAGTGTTAATTTTAGGCTAGACAAGGAAGAAAACATGTTTGATAGTATGTGAATAATATGAAAAACTATGAATAATATAAATTAAAATTACATAATTATACATATTTTTTATTTCTTGTATTGCAATAAAAAATATATATGTATTCGAAATATGATAGAGTTATGTTATAAATTATATTGACAGTTTCAAGAACTGAACATTTCAAACAATAAAAAGCGTTTATTTCTAAGGGGCTTGAGTGAATTTTCACGGAGCGCTACGGGCGTGCCTGTTAGCGTAGGCACATACGGTGCGTGACGGAATACTTCTTTACGGATATTCCTTAACAAAAAGATTCTTTTAACATTTGCTATTTTAACCCTCATCTTAAATGTGGAAATGTAATTTTATATAAAATTTTTGTGACATGGAGATATAAAGAAAAAAAAAAGACAAATTACATGTTTAATGACCTCACATAAAAATAGTTCTAAACTTACGAAAAAAGTAACAAATGATAAAAAAATATTCTAGAAAAATGATAATATAATCGAATTTCTTTATAAGGGCTGTTATAGTAAAACCAATAAAAAGCACCTGTTTCTTAGTACTTAGATACTTTGTGTCTTCAGGGGGCCGAAGTCAGTAGGGCAAATTTCATTTGGACCCTTAGGCTCCACAAACTTTACCCTGGCTGTGAAACACGTGTTAACATGAGTCGTCTTTGAAAAACTGGATAAAGATCTTATTTATATGGGGTCAGCGTACGCTTCAACAACATGATGTTATTACTGTTGCCACCCGTTAATGTGATGTGCTCACATAATGTTATTTGTTGATAAAGCTTCCATTATATAAAAAAGTCCACAAAAAGTAAAAAGTATTCACGAGAACAGAAATATTGTGTTATGGTCCCGTCTTATGTTTATGGTAACAGTACGCATTAGTTAATTTTGTTTCCCCGGCTTGATGTGTCTTTGTTTTATTCAAATAAATGTAACATTCACGTTTTTCTTTCAATACATATTTTTACAAAGGAGACAATAAACATTACGAAAATGCCTATAAATGTAATAGATTCATTTGACATTCGTAAATTATTTATGTTTTAATTACATATAACAATAATAATCGTCTGTTAATTGGTTCTGTGTAAGATTATTATATCACGTATCAATTCAATGAATATATAATAGATTCCCGTAAACCCACGTCAACTGGCAAATAACGTTATCATCCGCGATAAAAAATTTTGTATTGCCATAAAAAACTCTTAAGAATTATTTTAGTTTGAAAACAGCCTGTTACTTACATATTTGATTTATTTTATTTATCCAGTGGGTTGGTTTTCTCCTAGCACGTACTAAACGATATTTGGCGATCCCTAAGACGAGCCGTTTGTCACGTACGTGACGAAGCGGACAAAATGGAAACTTCACTATTGGCGTAACAGACAAATAAGTAACCGTTTAGTTTTATTGTACGCCTTTATCTTAATTTTAATGCAATTAAATCGATATACTTATTTCAACTTCGCTACAATAAAATGGAAAAATCTTGTATTAATCTTTTTAATACACATGAACAAACCTATCATGTTTTCATTCAATAGAATATCTAATTTTAACAAAACCTTGGCTTTCATAGACCTTTGTGACAAAAAAGGGAAGTTAGGTAAGGACATGGAATGCCTCGAGAATGTCAGCTTAGTGATGAATATGAAATATATGTGTATGTCAGAGCGAGCGAGTATTCTTGACTCTTCATCCGTCATCCGAGCGTTCTTATGTTTTATAGTATTACACTTGGATTGGTTGTAGTGCTCTCTAGAAGTTTCAAGTGTGATTGGATTCGTGAGCGTAGCGAATACTTACTTCCAATAAGTGAGTAAACATGTATAAACCTTTTCAATTAATCATTTAATTGAAAGAGTTTTAAGGTCGTTAATGGTTGGAGACACCCACTAATATATGTATGTAGATCAACAGATTAAACTAAAATCGACGTAATGGGTCGTGTTTTAGAAAAGTTTTCAAATAGTTTTGATCTTATAAGAAAAATATAGATTATTTAAAAAAAATCAAACTGATTGATAAGAGACATAACTAGAACATCAGTGATGTTATGGTAAACCATTAGAAAGCATAAAGTAACAGCAATTATATTTATGATATTCAACTGACTGACAGAATTTTTTAACAATACCCTTAATTTCAAGACAAATTGAAAGTTAGTTTAGGAACTGGATTGGAATTAAGTTTTATATTTAAAACACCTTCAACATTAAATGTAAATAATTCAATATTAACAATTATGTAACGAAATTATTTTATATTTGAACTATGTAACAAGTCTTGTTCACATATTTTCCAATTTAAATAACTTCCAAACTCAGTATAAACAGGATCAAAGCGAAATGCCACATTATCCATTATTTAGCGTATGGATAGATTTATCAATGTCGAGTGTTTACAAATAGAACGAGGTGAAAATGATAGCCACTTTTGATATGGCCCTATATAAATAACTCTTTTCGATAATCTCAGTTGCGATTGCAACGTTCGATACGGCGCGCGGCGGTGCGGGGCGAGCTAGTCGTGTTTGTGCTGAGATTAATGATGCGATAGCGAGCCATGCCGGAGGTACTCGACAAAAGGACCTCTTACTTACTCTTTGAAGCCTACTGGAAAGTTAAATTTAAAAAACCGTTGTAATTTCAACTTAATATTGTATACGTGTAAGGCTTTTGTTCTGTACAACAAAGCTTTTTTGGTCGATTTTTAGATTTGAATTTTTATGTAATGAAGCAAACTAAATGAGGTATATTGATTTTTCTATACTAGTATTTCATATAAAATAGTTTAATGCAAAAACTAAATCAGTATCATGTAACTGGCACAACTTTATTAAAATACCAAATAGTTAAGTACACATTATTATTACATATGACATAATAATTATATGTATACTGATAAAGGTGATTATCTGACACCTATTATTGTGTGGTAAGTAATTTTGATTTTATTTTTAAAATCTTGTTTTAAGTTTATTTTTTTATTAGTAATTATTTTTATTTTAAAGCAGTTTTTGAAATTGTAAATAATAAAAAAACCACCTTCCAAACAAAAATAAAATAAACAGTCTTACCTGGTTAAGAATTTTATCAAATATTTCATATTATATCCTGAATTATAGAAATATTATATGAAGATTAATGACTAAATAATAATTGTCTCTATTTGTAGCAGATCGTTAAAAGAATTTAAATGATCTACACTCTATATATTACGTTTATGACCGAAAAGCCCCGCCAAAATACAATAATGTGTCTAAAAGTCATTTCAAATTACGTGACATAAAACATTCGGGTGTTAACGAAAAAGGGGAAAACAGGAGGCAATCGAAAAATAAATCATAAGTAAATGAGATATTGTTTCATTGCGACGCGCCCTCAGATATCTGACTCAAATAAATGAGATGACATTGTAACAAAACGTGAATTAAAAAACACCTTTTAAAAAATCTCTCTTTTCGCTCCTTTACTAGATCTCTGAATCATTTCATCAGCTTTTGTTTATAAAGGTTTCCTTTTAATAATTTGTGGTAATCTTTCTTTATTAATTTAAAGACGCCAAGATATTTTTCAGACAAAAAGCAATTTGACAAGATTTACACGACTTCCAACATTTATAAATAGTGTCACAGTTCTCTTAACTTTTATTTTAGATTTTTTTTGTATCTTACATATTTAGTTCTTCTAAGTAGTAAGTAGTCATAATATTTCACAATATAGTATATGAACAAGTAGATGAATTTTCTTATTTCTGGGTGAAGACTTATAGCGGTATGTGCTCATTATTATTTAAAAACCCTAAGTAACAACAATGTTTGGATTCTGTTTATTGAAAATTGTTTGAAAGAAGATTAAGCAGAATGGTACTCGTACAACATGTTTTGTCAAGCGTGTTTTCTCTACGTGTAAAAGAAAAATATTGTCTTAACTATTTACAAACAATTAATTAGTAATATAAGTTACATGGTAACTAAAACTTTCTAAACCATTTTCATTTAAGCATAATATGTTAAGTCTCTGATGTCTTAGAAAGACAACTGAGACGCTATTTGCTAAGCTGTCTATTTAAAGTGCATCTAGTGGTTCCAGAGCTCTAGATTTTCAATATTCGCCTGTTGGTCGCATCATAAATCTTGTGAGCGCAAACGGTTGCACGACAACCTGCATTCCCGTTCCGCCTTCATATTTAATGAAAACGCGGCTTTAATTTTCCTAAAGCTGTATATATTACAAATTGTCTAAGACGTTTTATCAACGGTAACATTTTAATGTGATGTTTTTAATATCACTTACTTACTAAGTTTGTATGTTTTAATTCTTTTAAAAACTTTTTATAAATTGAAGTAAGTGTTTATGATTCAAAAATGACGACGTTTTCATTTTTATAATAATAACATCATACAAAGACGTATACTAAAATAATCTGTCTATTTTATAATTTATTTTATTATATATCTTTATTTTGTGGTTTATTTAAAGAATAACTATTGTAATGATATTTTAATAGTCCTAGCCCTATGTGGTAAAGTTGTTTTTACTTTTAGTTTTCTAGAGTAGACGTTGAGAAAAAAAATTGTAAAATATGAAAAAAATATATATAAAATACAAATAAAAGAATCCAGGAAGAATAACGTTTGGTATGAATAATTTTCAGATATTGTTATTTTTATATATATATTTTTTACATAAAGCTATTCTGTGAAAATATATGATTTTTTAATATATGCTAGAAATTACATATATTTAGAGTTAGGTTGAATAGGTTAATACTGAGATAGTACATCATAACTTACGACTTCTTTTCCATCTTACAAAGGAGAAAATTCAAGCCCTATCCAGTCGAAATAAAAAAAGACAAATATTGTTTTATCTACATACCTTGTGTATATAATTAAATTTGTTGACAAAAGTAAGTCTTAAAACAGTCTCATAATAATATTTATGAGTAAAATACATATGAGGTTCGTGCTTAGAAGTTACGCGGCCTTATCCAGTGAGACCTTTTTGGCCAATAAACTTTTTAGCTATACCAGTTGTATAAAAAAACATTCGCTAAAAGATTTTCCAATGTAAAATCGTGGACGAAGCGGATAAGGATAACGCTGTAGTCTTCAGAGGATTATTTTTCTAATAACTTAGTCTAAAGGTTTTAAGAAATGCTATAAACAGATTTGTCTAAAATGTTTTACTAGTTACTTAAATAACTATAAATTATTATATTATAAACAAATAATCATTAGTCTGAGTCAGAGTGTATTTCAGAAAAAAAAATTGCTATTAATCTTTTTTAATGGAACTATAGTGTAGAAATAATCAGTGCTTTACGGTGTGAGTAAAAACTGAAATTTTTAACGTCAACTTAGTTGTACGAAGAGATTCAAATGGTCAAGTTATGTAGTTTCTATAATAATACAATTCTTTGAGCAAGGCTACGTCTGCAATAGACATGCCTCTACGAGTAAAATGCTTTTTGCATAGTAATGCTTTGCTATCACTGAATTTAGCTTTAAGTTGGATGGATTTAGATTGAAATCGATCTGTTAGGTAGTAAGTACGAGTACGTGAACAAAAATATACTCTAGAGAGTTCTGAATACCTGTATTGAAAATTAAAAACTTCGTAACTGTTGGTATACAAATACGTCATATTCTATTCATAGGAACATGTTGTTTAATTACATTGACGCATTATTAAATACTAATAGTTAAATTAAATAATAAGACATATATTATAGGTTATTAGGGCAACAAATTATTTAATAACCTTTTATGTATCCTTAGTGTTTCATATCGACTAACTACTATCGCCTTGCAATTACATACTTATTCAGCAATTGTACTATTAAAAGGTTTACTTTAAAATAAAGGCATATATTCTATAGAATGAAAGAGAATTTGTTGTCTTTTTTGTTGTACAAATAAAATTTCCTTCTAAATATAGAATTGGAATTATCTATTTAATACTTTATAATATTCCTGGTCATATGTCAAGCAAAGTTTTGTATTTTATAATTTTATTCGTATTGAACTTATTGTATATATAACAGTTTAGGAATTCATTTACCCTACTGAACAATTTTATTCCAGTCGTACAATAATATTCGTACAATAATTCATCGAGTTACATCTTTCCAGCATACATGAATGACACAACTTTTATTACACAGCTGAAAATTTACTATTTCAGAGCTGTTAGAAAAATAGCTGGGCAGTTTTGTTGACGTTTGTTTGAATTCAACGATTTGGGGTTGAATGTTTCCAGTCCCTGATTTGACGTGTTGTGACTGAGTGCAATAATTGAGGGAGCGCCGTCGATATTTAATCCTAGGCGCGGAACGGCCGTTTATCAATCGGCCCAAAAAACAACATATTTCAATATCCGCTGATTAATATCCGCTGCCAGTTCGCCGGCCAAGGCAAACATGAAATTTATGCACTGCGACCAAGCGGTTTATTTCATTTTGCTTTTAAAATTACAAATGTTTGGCGCGACAATTTGCCGACGTCGCATCGAACCCATCTGTTGCGGTGCCCAATTAACATTTGCATTAGGATTCTTCATGGTCTTTCAATGTATGATACTCAAATGTGTTTGCTCTTTGTTCATGAAAATAACAAATTGAGTTTATGTAGCGTATCTACATAAGGCAAAACCACTTGAAATTAGTATAGACTGTGTCATGTAAAGCGATGATATAAGGAGTAATATTATATACATATAAAGCTGCTGTTCGATACAACGTCGGTTAACCTTCCGTGAAATATGCGGCAAGCGAGACTAAGCCTCGTATCTATATTCGCATAAGGACGTTATTTATTGCTGAACTAATTTTAATGTAACAGCAATTATGCTAAGACGCTCATGGTTTACAACGACATGGAACGTAGTTCTGCTACCGAAACTGCAGGGAAGTAATAAGCAGTGCAATACTCGCGGTAATAAATTAGAATAAGCAGTTTAAAATGAGAGGGCGGTGCCTGGCTACACAAATTGTTTCTGTTTCATAACGATCGACTATGTTCCCTTAAAGTATATCAATATATTTTACATATGCATAAATAACCGTCTTGGTATTATATTT
>DVQO01001020.1:0-11641 GCA_018231785.1 Danaus gilippus
ATTATTTATTATATACACCATTACTTTAATATTATATAGAAGATTGGTATACATTATTTACCATTATCTAGCAGTATGACCAACATAAATTTACATAGTTACATAATAAAGCAAGTCGAATAACGAAAAATGCAAGTAATTTGTGTCAGTTCACACGGCAAAACGTTTAAGACCTAGTTCTTGAATATATTTGTTTTGTGATTAGCAAGAACACGGTGTATGTTCATATTCACCTTATTAGGGTATTGGTAATGACGTCGTTACTTCTATTTGAACAGTTAGCGCTTTACAGTTTCTGCTTTAATTAGTTCTTCCGTTTATGCCGTAAAATCATTGCGTTCAGTTTCCATGTACAAACTCCTTTTATTAGCCTCTCACTAAAGACATTAAGTAATATGTTATTTTGAAATTAATACTATGTTATAAAGGTATTATCTACATTTATTTATAAGGAATTATTTTTCTATTTCGAAGTTAAGTCTATGACGCAATTACTTGAGGGCTATAAGTTGGAACTAGTTATTACCGAGGGAATAGTCGAATTAATGCTCATAACGGGAACGTTTAAATGCATAATAATGTCGAATGGAATGTAGGTCAAATACTGATTGCACAGACACTCTCCTCATATCGAATTCTCTTTTTTCCAACAAACGATCCCGCCTGCGCGAAAAATTTCATATCGCCACGTGTTTTGCAAGTAAAATCAGATAACTTTTGACACTTCAATTACGTAGTGATGGCCGTCTCTAATTTTATTTTCACGCGAAAAAGCGGGAAACGTGTCATGTCATAAGCATACAAGATACCAGAGTTTTGAAAACAAAATAAAACTTCCCGCAAGTTGGGCCCAGTGGTAAGCGATAAAGGAAAAATTTGGAAGTTTTCACTTTTAATCTAACACAGAAATCTGTCATGTCTCTCTCGGGTGATGGTATTCTAAATATTGAAAAAAAAGCAGAAACCGACAGTAACGAAGATATCTCATATTGCAGGTGTCGAGAGTGACGGATGAAACTTGTTATCCCAAGACACTCATTCCATGTCTTTTATTTTATACTTGTTCTTTTTGACTCGAAGAAAATACATAAAAATCAAAGAAGGAATTTATTACTATCAAAATATTGCTTTGCAAATCTAGTCAAATTTATAAAATTATGTGTAATGGACACCAATTGTTTTTAAGCTTGAACTATTTTACTAAGTATAATTTAATTAAACGTGAAAACTTTAAAGAGAAATATTTTCGGAATTAAATAAAAATAACAAGTAACAAGAAGTCCTAAATAGTGGAATTAGTGTGAAAATAAATCTTGAGGAATTTATTAACGATTTAAACTTCATTTTTAAGCAAATAAAACTTCTTAAGTCTGCTTACAAGCTTTTAATGAACCTTAATTTATGGAAGACACACAAAAGGGTCATTTTTATTATAGTTCTTAAGTCTCGAGCAATAGATTCAAATTTTAAGTGTTTGTAAGTGCCAGCAGGTGTAACCAAATTTGTCGAGTTAATGGGAGGTTAGTGTGAATCTGGAAAAATGTGTGGAATTGCGAGAGTTTTTCGAGGTTCAGTGTTTTGGTTTATTTAATCCTCTCTATAATTAATATGGCCATTAACTTCTCCATCACTAAAGTATTTTATAATTTGGTATTGGCTTTCACAGAGTGCTCTATTTAGGTTGTCGCTTAAAGTAAATTTATGGCCATTTGTATTCGAGGCTCAAGGAAACCTGACTGTTTTAATAAAATATAAGTTAAAGGCAAATTAAATTAAATTATTATATTACACATATGTTTGTTTTCTTATTATTATATGGAAATTTCTGTTACAAGTTCTGACTCATAATATTTGAAAACTTATGAGTTTAAGTTATGAATAGTATCTACTTAGAAAATGTTGAACATTGTTAGTCAGCGAAGTTCCTTTTTTAAGGTTCTCTTCGTGGTAACGGTAGTGAACACCCTTAGAAAAGTAAGTTCTAGAGTAATAAATGAATTTAAAACATACAATATTTTTTTATTGAAAAAAAAAAATTTCTTACGAACGTGTCCAATTATACGAGATTCACCTAAGTAAATAATGAGAAGAAACACTTCAACAACATCATTAGATTTGATATGCTACATAAATAACTTCTAATTTACGTTGCATTTAATCACTTGTTCTTGAAATATAAATGTGGCGCAATATTTATCACATTTTAGGTTCAGCTTGATTCATTGTCGTGATTCATCCAAGCTTTATTGGAATTTGATTGAAAACTAAATAAGTATTACGGATTATGAAATAATGAAAACGATAAACATATATTTTCTTTCAAAGTAACATACTTTTTAAAGAAAAGAATATCTTGTAAAAAAGTCAAAGGCCAAGTTAAAATTGCAATCCAAATTTTCAATTATGAATACATGACTAAATAATAAAGAATATTAAAGAACCCCTAAACAGAGCACTTCTAAAGTTAAAATTAATAAAATATGTAAATTTACGAATAAATGTAAAATTAGAGATTTTTAATTTGATAGTGTTACTTTTATTCTTTTAAAAGTGATAATACACGTATAATAAACATATGATAAAAAAAAATTAATATTATTATGATTTTCAATTGAGTGGCGCTTTGTGAACTATAGGTCTACCTGGTATTAATTTGAACGTGATACTTTAGGAAAATATATAAGTAAATATATGCATAATATATACCTCTGCAGGATAATCTCTTATCTCTGGAGAATAGACAAATGTCGTTATCAAGTTCATTTATCCATAGTGAGAAAAAAAAAATTTCATTCACGATGAGATGAAATATCCTTATTTCCCTTATGTTTTTTATAAATCACCCAAACCTTTTGAGTTTGTTTCTTAAAATATAGATATTATAAATGCTGTTCATCGCTTGGGTGTATATACAAACCAGGCGTAACTTTTAAGCAAAACGATCTTTGTATACTTGACTCTTATAATATTTTTATCAGATATAATGTTAGCCAAGTTCTCTTTTTAAAATGTTAGTTACATTTTCATGTTTGCCATTTGGCTGTCCAGCAAGTTGTAATATTCATCATTTCTCTGGCTTCAGTGACTAAATAGTACATGCAGTCGGTTTTTATTTTTCTTTTTATTTATTCACGCCTCGATTGTTGCCAGAGCGAAGTACTCATAAAACTATAGCTCCTTGTTTTACACAGTCTTTTATATTTCAACAACCATTTTAGTTGAAAAGTAATAGTTAGTATTCTTTACTTTGCGACGTCGGTACAAGAATACAATTTCGGTTTATTGTTTTCATATTATTTTGAAAATGCGAGATGTTTGAAACTAATTTTCATTGCAAGGTTTGCAAAATTCAAGTATTTATCAAAATAATTTAAAAGAATGAAATGTTGATAGTTTTTTCTTCATGTATTTGTTTTACAATATTTATTTATAATAATATAAAAAGTTGTAAAATGTCTGTATGACGTGCCACGAAAAATTCAAGGAATTGGAATAAATAAATATTTGAATACGAAGGAATTGCCCTGAAAACATTTTGAATATCACATTCTCCTCCATAAAACCGCTGTAAAGTCGGTTCGTATAATTCTCTGCTCATACATAAGTATTCTAAAAATGGTATGATTACTAAAACGTCTCAGACTCAGTTATGAGTGAATTCTTTAGATGTCTTTGTTTTAAATTATTGACTAAATCCATCCTTTCGCTTATTGGTAAAGATATTACCTTCCTTGGAAAACAAATATTTGCTATCCCTATTGAAAGTATATAAGTTATGTACATTGAAATATAATGTAGAAATGTTTACATGTTTACAGAAGAAATAATGAATATTTCGTAAATACGCCAGAGATTCACCGACTAGATATATATTTTCTCCTATTCTTTCCATTTCTCGAATACAATTTTGCTCATAAAGAATACTAAAATTACACTTGATTCGACTCGTATAAGGCTAGTTGAAGTTGTAATTAGTGCTTTTGATTTTAAAAATCTAATTTTGTTCATACGGTAAAAGATGTACCATAATAATTTAATTGTTTGTTTGAATTATTTGCTTAAATCCAAACTTCATATTGCAACCTACAGAAACGTTATTTAAATAATAATATACTAAACAGTCAGAAACATTTATTTCGTGAAATCTTTCCTACCTTCCTAGTTAAAATTCCTTCCAATTACAATAAACATATCATTCAACGCTAACGTATTTCTATCTATTTCTGTTCACTCGTTATTACTTGTTATGACATGAGGTATTTGGCCAGCATCAATCAAAAAGTTGCTGTAATAACGGAATTGGCTTTCCGGCGTCATTCCTTTTAGTGGAGTTGCTGTTTGAATTACGTACTTATTTTCTTTTTATATTTCTATAACATGACGTAGGTACTTAATTTAATTATTAAACAGGGATGAGTCACCTAAAAGGTGATTGATTTTTCTCACAAGCAAACAGATTTATGTTTCTCTGTGAGAGATTCTTTATGACTCTTTTGTCTTTGTTTATTTTTGGAGGAGTACTAAACTGTATAATACTTTTTAGTGTTAAGAAGTCATATATACATATAACAATATTTTATATTATGCATTTTGAAGAATTTTCATTAGTTAGTGATTAAATTGCTTTAAATATATGAAATATGCGTATAATAATGTAATATTACCAATTTCATTTAAGCAATCAGAAGTGGTTAATTTCTTTAAAATCTTTGTATTTTAGTTAATATTATGTAAGATATTTTATGTACAGATTATTTTTATACTATGTAGATCTCTTACTCTCCCGGTTTTTAATTAGTGTATTTGATTGAGAATAACTTTTAATTAATATAAGACAAACGAAAAAAAATCATAAACCTTACTGAGTGCTAGTCAAGCTCTTATGTTGCTATTTTAAAATATTGGTCAATTTAATGGACAAGCACTGAAAGACACTCGATGAAATTTCCTACAGATATATATTTAAATCAAGAAATTTACATAGGATTAATATTATCTAAAAAGTTCGTGCTCAATATGTTACGGCGTTGCTTCCTATATTTTTTTTTACATTTTTAGTATTCATATTATTAATTCACAAGCATATTTAAGTAAAGAAGTTTTTAATTTGTATTACGCTTTTGAGGTCAAATTTAATTTCGCATTTATATGACGTAAGTAGGTTAGCGAACACAGAATAACATATAAACAGTTATATTTTTTTAAGAAGCTCTAAGAACCACGTTGCGTCAGCTCATTTGTGGATGTCTCGTAATGTTTAATATGAATTATTGCTTATTACATCTGGTACAACATTAATATTTTAAAAATAATATTTCAGTTTTTTTTGTTCGTCATAAATATTACATTAAATATTTCATACAACATAATTATATTTTTCTTGAACAAATTCCAGATGTGCTGCCAAGTTGACATCTTCCAAATTTAATGACTCCCAGAGGCGCAATACACTAAACAGCAAACATTCTAAATTTGAAGAAGCAAATCGTTCGATCTGAACGGAAATAGAAGACACATGATCCCGCGGGAAGTCTGACAAAAAACGTAAAGGAGAAACATATGACCTCATTTGTCGCGGCGAAGGAATTATTTATTACGTTTGATACTTTACGCGTCAGCCCACTCTTTGTCACGAGCGTTGTGATTTTAATTTGGCGTTTGTAATTCTCTTTAGGAGCTATAATGGTATTCTTACGTCGAAATAAGAGAGAATTTATAATAAATAATTGTTTCATGTTTATTTACGAGTTACGGAGCTGTATTTTGTTTGAATGTTCAATAATATTAATATGTATTATTATCGTCATATAATACTGGATTCAGGTAATTTCGACATCTGTTCTTTTTACAGTTCTAAGAAGTGAGCGTTCTTAAACAAGCATGTATGAAAAACTAAAAATCTGTATTGACTTTGTAATTGAATTATTTTGTGTGTAAGAATGTAAAACTACTTTTATTTTAAGGTACAGAACATTCGACGCTATTGAAAAGGAAATAAGTATGATATCTGTAAACCCAATGAAAAGTTGTTTAAACATGAGTGCATGCCAGATGCGCGAACGCATTTGTAGCGACAACTAATGACTCTTTGCCGACGATGTAAACACTCGACAGTAGGCGCTGTCAAAGTCATCAAGATTGTTTTTCAAAAAAAAAGTGAAGAAACCTTGGTTTATTTTATGTTTACATTTCGATAATTACATTGCAAAGTGAGTGTCTGTGTTGAAGAAAAAAATCATTATTCAATATAAGTAATGTGATTAATTGAAATGAATTATATAGTTACCGAATGATTTATACGTAAACATTTAATATAGTTAACAGGTTATGTTCATAGAAAAATAAAATATATTCGGTTACAAATTGAACACATTTGTTGAAAGAACAAAAACATATTTGTTTGTTCTATTTGTTTCCGAAAACCTATTCGATGAACAAAAGAAAACCCGTAACTCGATACAAGACTTAAATGTTTGCTAACGTTTTATGTTTTTGCAAAATCAAACATAAATGGAGTTGTGTTCCGCAAAAGTACATTTAAATAGGTTCTTTATCACCAACAGTTTTATGGTTCCGTATTAAAAAATAAAAATATGTTTAATAAAGAGTGTAATACAAATAATGAATATTTATATAATTTAGAGCTTTCAGTGAAACTATTTAAATTTTGATAATAATTTACTATATTGACAGAAACTACTAAGTACTACTATACCGTAAGTACGTATTTACATTATCAGATTTTATATAATTAATCATTAGTACTGTTAAATAAAAATCATTTTTGAGCCAAAAAACATATTCGAGAACAAATATCACAAAGGCTTTTAATTTGATATAACATAGCTCTAAAAGGAAGGCTGTTGCGAAATTCAATGTAAACAATAGCAAGCAGAAAGTCGAGCCAAGATTATTGGAGAATTTGTTTTAAGCCACTCGAGGCACTTGTAAATATTTGGTAAGCCTTTCTAAGGTCTTATGTTGAAAATTTCATTTGACTTGTCTTTAAAGATTTAAAATTATTTGTTTTGTTAGATTTAATAAAATAAGATACAAACAAATGTAGGTATATTAAATAAATATTTGTTTGAATTCAGACTTTACAATAACAAGAGTTAGGCAAATGAAATTATTTATTTGTTATCATCTTAACTTATTTCTAATTATATATCTAAAAATAAAGGTTCTTATAAGGTTATTTATATAAATATATGTATATTATAAAATAGAAAGGCCATTTATTTTAACTTCTGATTTAAAAATAATCTCAACTATAAAACATCCTATAATTTTACTATAAATATTCCGTAACGTGAAATTCTATCCAAGGCTACACGTGTTATCAATCAGAGCGTCGGCGTTTTTGAACGGCTTTATGAGAGACAGACAGACAGTCGTAAAACTCTTGATGAACTTGATTGGAACCACGTTTGGGAAATAATCCATGCGTTCATGAGTTTGCTTTTAATTAAAGGAAATGTATGTGGATATGACGTCTGAAGGTAAACAACGATGTTCAGTATTATCTATTTATTTTATACTTGTTTCATATTCGCATGAAATGGCTTAAAAAATAAATAAATAAAAATTTGTTTATTTCTGTAACTTTTACCTAAATACCTTATGGCTTAATACTATAGTTAAATAAAATATTGTTTTAACATGTACTTTTAATCTTATATTATAATTTTATTTTATATTTAATGTACAGAATGGAAATATTATTTATATCAAAACAGAATCCATTTATTTGACGTATATTTTATAAAACGGCTGAGATTTAAAAACGAAACGGAAAAGAATTGAAAAATTGATTTAACAGCGCAATGTTTAAAGCGATTTTACAATTCGCCTCGCTATTCGATTTCCAATGATACATTGCTTGCAAAGAGGCTTTTAGATAAAAGAATTTCTTTCACTCTCTGAATATTCACTAAATGGAGTAAATGTGATTGCATTCAAAGACATCACATAAAAGATTATATCAATGATCACTCATTTGAATAAGCAGGACTTAAATATTATGTTTAGATGTCTCTTTAGATGAAACTTTGGTACATAAATTTAGATAAATTAAATAATGTACATATGTATTTGTCTACAACATAGATTTAAAATAAAGTTTTATCAAATCAATAATAAGAAAATTCTAAGATAAATGCTGGTTAAGAAGATACAAATAAATTATGAAATATTCTCAATTGAAATTTAAAAGGAGAAAAAATATTAAGCTCTCAACTTCTTCATTTTTAAACCGATTTCAATTACTTCTTTTCCATATTACATCATAGGAATTGACCTTTGTCTTAATTATTACATAAAAGTTTTATTGAGATTTGATGTTTACGTTATGAATATACAATAAAGGAACAAATATGAAAAAGGAACAAAGATGACTGCTGTATCTTTTAATAACCGCAATAAAGAAAGCTGAACAGATTTCGATTATTTTATTTTTATTTTCAATAATATTGGTGTGGTAGGTAATGGATTTTTAAAGATAACACTCTGTCTTTATTGTTATAACACTTATCAAAATCCAGATATTTAGTCATAGAATTATTCATGGGTTGCTCTTCTCAGTATAATGAGATATAAATGTATTTATTATCTTGTCAATAATAAGTCATAAACGTTGATGTGATAGGTAGTATATTATTATAATCAATACCAACCCTCATTTCTTACGGATATGTCTTTTAACCGCATGCCGCAATCATTATTATGAATCAATCGACGAAAGGCAGATGTGTAACAGTTACACTTCATCACTTGTGTATACCGTAAGGTTATTTAATAGGATGCCATAGAATTATCGACTTAATGGCGCGACGCTAGAGTCTAGTTTCAAATATAAAATTAAAGTAAAGGGTTCGGCTCAACTCGCTGTCTCGAAATCATCGCTGGAATCCTTATATTTAGAATGTCACTTAATAGTACACAATTTTGTTGGCAATAGCATCGATTGTGTAGGTGCATTCAGAGGAAAATGCTCGACGGAACGGAAAATTTGTCGTAGCCATTATTCGCACTGGCGCTTTGGACGATTAAATTCGCTTTGCGAATGAATTTTAGGTGACAATACCACTAACACGCATTTAAATCACAATACTTTATTAATCATATCTAGCGGCCACACTATAGATCAATATACATATATAATTTTATGTATTCAAAACTACATTTATTCTGTATATTAGCTTGCATGATTGAAAGTAATGATAATTTTTTGTTGAATTTTAGGAATTCACATATATAATAAAAGTAGCCTATGTGATTTTCCAACGTTCCGCTACCTAAATACATTTATTTTTTTAATCTAATCTCGTGATTTATGCCTATTTAAATAGTGGGTATATGTGTACAAATTATCAACTTTTGAATTTATATTTTTGGTAGTCATACTGGAATAATGTTGATAAATTTAAACGATGGTGATGTTTAGAGAACGAAAACTATTTAAGACTTGATTTGTCAGCGACTTCATTCATGTGATCTTAAAAATTCGGATCAAAGGAAATGTACAAAGTAGTTTAAAACAAAAGATGTGGCTACCAACTAGCAGAGACTTATGTAAACAGTCACAGCTCCAAACTACAACTATTGTGCCTATATCTTATTTTGAGGTTTTAGGCTACATTGTTTTAAAATTTACTGAAAATCCATGAAGCCATTTTTGCGTTAAACTACAAACAAACATCCCTGCATACACACTACATGCACATGCATATGTCTATATGTCCAAACGTCGATACCTCCATACATCCATACATCATACTTAATATTACTGGATCTTTCTTCGGCATTCCTATGTGTTTTTACACAATTAATATCGTGTAACATAAGTATTTTTAAACTATACGTTACTACATTTTAATTCTATGTATATATGTATAAAACTATTACCGTAAACAAAGCAAGATAAACCGTATTCCTCATTGATTTACTTAACCCTATGCTGCTCCCCACTAATGGGCTATGCAGTTCCTGCACAGCAAACACAATGACCCGATCTAACTAAATACTATGAGAGTGGAATTTGTAGCAAATTATTACAGAGAGTTCAATACTAGGAAAGAAATAATGAGTAGGGATATTAGAAAGAGTACCTAATAAAGACATACAAAATTCTAGACACGCCAAATATTTACCACTAAGGGTCTATTTTTTTTCTCATTTATATTAATCTGTTCTTTTTATTACTTTTTTTATACGTCCAAAACCTTTTATTCACTTCTTAAAAGGTCATTTATGGAACAGTAAATTATAATGAAAAATTATAACCCAAAACACAATGTTTGAAATATTTTGTGTGTTTCAGAAGTTAAGATATCGACTACAAAAGTTAAGATTGAAAGAAAGAGACCGCTTTGTAAACACTTTGTCATAATGACAGGGGCCTGATATCTACAAAACAGCTTCAAAATATGCCACCGCGGCGCTAAAGTATTAAGTTACAATCTGGTAAAGGGAACAAATCGAATCGAGACTCAGAAATCTTGTTCGAAAAGCGGGAGATTATTTTATTTATTGGCTTAAATGTTTTCAAACAAGTTTATACCAGATGACAATTTCTTTATTGAAGAATTTTAAGCTGTACGTGTAAATGTTTTGTCTACTTACAGATTAAGGTTTTTAATGACAACAGTATTATGTTGTTCTGAATTAGATTACATTTACTGTTTAATCTGTGATCACGTGTATTATAAGGAATTGTTATCATTTTATTAAATATCAAATAAAGAAGAAAGGTATATCTATGAAATCTCTCCAACAAATTAGTAGTTAAAATTTAAATCAAGAATATTTATATTCTAAATAATAATAAAACTACTTTTTACAATTAGGAGTAGTAATTACTTTTAGTGTATTAGTGTGGTTGACACATTTTTATCCTTTTATTATAGCAATAAAAAATCTTGAGATGTACAATATGAAATCAATGTAAAAATAAAAAAATTCTTTTTAAAACTGTGCAATGCGGACAAGGATTAAGGTTTGTAAGAGTTACTGTTCTTTGAATGAGAAATCACATTAAGGCTGTTGTCTACTAGCACCACTGTTCGAGATTAATTTAAAGAGATTATTAAGATCTCGTCTGCATTTCGTATTTGGAAATAGTTTCGTCATTCAAAGATGCAAATATAGTTTTTAAGTTATAAAAATCAACATAATAATTCTATGTATTAAAACATAATAAATCTATGTATCAACATCAAATAAATTTTGTCGTTATATTTATAAGATAAAAAAAAAATCTTTCAGGTTAATATTTAATGCATCTTTTAATACCATGGATTTATAGAATGGAGATTATATAACGCCATTGCGTTAGTTATTTCTTTAACAAAATTATTTGTTCTACAGATCGTTCTATGATTTGTATTAAAGAACAGTAAAATTTAATTCGTACCGTGATTTGTAATATGTGACGATTAAACATTCTGTAACTTTAAGTAAAAAGGGAACTTAATTAGTAACGATTTGGTAATTAATGTTCATCAGATATTTTTGCTATAAATTATTAAGTATAGGCAATATTAAGATTGGATGTTTTAATAATTTATTACTCAAACTAATGTTATGTTGTGTGTTTTTAAATAACTAAGATTATTTGTCATAGCTTAATATTTAAAATTAA
>DVQO01001021.1:0-11638 GCA_018231785.1 Danaus gilippus
AGTTCGCCCGGTCAGCTATACATATATTACTAATGACGAAATTAACACGGACGAACTCGCAGGCAAAAACTAGTATAATATATTATTACAATACTTAATGCAAGTTCAAAACAGTCTGCTTTAATAATTAGATCTTTATATCGAAGTTGCATGCTTTTGTTTCTCAGATTTGAATCGCTATATTGTTGTGATTGAACTCATAAATGAACACATAAAAGTCACAACGTTTCCTTACACTATCAAACAGGACTATGTATGTGTCATTCTAATCGTAATAAAAATAAAGATCGAATTGAGTTTTGATTTGAGTCTACATTTTGGAAAAATCAATATGCTATTATATATGCTCGAAATATGGAACCTAAAAAAATCGTTAAGTTTGTTAACATCGATTAAGGCTTTGAGATTAAGAGAAAAATATTTTTTTCATATATTATTATTTAGAATATGAAAATCGAGGTCAAACATGATTCAAGAAATAAATCAGTTGAATGCGACGTATAGCCATTCATAACCAAAGTCCGACTTTGAGAATTATTGGAAGCCGAAACACTTAATTGATAACTTCATAACTCTACATCCTGACCTCCTGGCTCCTTTAAATAGTTCTATAAATAGGTCAAAACCTGTTGGGATATAGGTAATTCCGAAAATTGTTAGATAGATTAATGATATTAATAACAGGGTTACTAAATTGCATTTCAATTTATATATATATATAAATTGAAATGCAATTTTATATATATAAGTATATATATATATATTGTATTCTTTTGTTGCGTATCCAAACTATTATCCTAATTAACGACTGTTTCAGGTACGAAATCAACCATCATATTATTTGTTAGTAAATTATTAACAGCTGTGAATGTGTGTAAGGGCTCCACGTGTGTTGATTGGCTTCTTTGACAGTTAAGAAGATAAACGATCACCGTCATTTGTCATTCATGTCCCCTCGAGCGTTGACTAGAACTCAAGGCACATTTCTGCAATCTAACTGCTTTTTAGGCCAATCGATTATAATACTTATACTGCTCTTTTTAAAGAATAAATCCGCTCGACAATATTATAATTTTAAGTACATACTATTTGAATCGGAAGCACCCTATTAAATATAGCTAATGAGAATTTTCGTGGATTGATTGATGTTTTATCAGACCACTATTGTAAATTCCGTTTATTCCTAATATGTCAAATACTTTCGTCACTCTATCAATGTATCAAGTAAATTATTAATGAATATTTATTGTAGTTTTATCATTTGTTCCGTATTTCAAACGATGTTTAATAAATAAATTCTATATATTTATCTCAGACCGTCTCACTGGTTCACTTGAATACTTTTGTAAACATGAATACTTCACCAAACCGAAATCCTTATTTGAACTTACCATTTTTTATGTCCGAACACTTAAATAATATATAGCTGATACCGTATACCATCGATCACTTAGAATTGTAAAAGAACTACGAAACGAGATAGCTGATAACATTGACACGTTCGCAATTTTTATCAGTTGGAAGAACTATCGCCTACGCTTATATTGTAAGTGGTTGAAAATGTAAATGTATATATTAGATGAAAAGGTTTTAAGCTGCCATATAATACAAATATTAAAATAATTAAAATTATACACATACGACACCTCTATATATGTTTTCGTTTTGTTATTGTTACCATATTTTGTTTGTACTTTTAGACACATATGTAATATATGCGTTATTAATTAAAGTATTTTTTGCTTAAAAATTTTATTCGGTATGCAAACAGTAAATAACTATGTTTATATACAGTATGTATATCGCTGTGATTTGTTTCCTCAACATCCAAATTTCAGGTCTATTTACGACATCTTTTGCGTTATTTCTAATCATAGGTACTATTAAGAATATCATTCGAATTAATATTGACAATATAATTAAAAACACTTGATTACTCACGAATAATTGAAAGTTTTGTTTAAAAAAAACTTTACCAAAATATAATAGCGAGTGACCTTATGTATTAGTTGAAATATAATTAGGTACTGCTTTTTAATATAAAAATATTTCACGTGTTGCTAATTGTTATTATAATAATAACTTTGTCACTATTAAACAACAAAGGATAAGTCGGAAAGCTAGTTTCGACTAATTTGACTAAATTAGAGCAATTAGAGCCGACAATTGGTATAATCATCAAAGACATTCACCATCACATATATAATAAGCCATAAAATTAATTCCTAATGTACCTAAAGATTGATTACAAATTATTAATACACATTCTTTTAAGATTAAATGCTAAAATTCTTAGAAAATTTGAACCTAATTAGAAAAACTTAGTATATTTTTGATGAAACCATTTCCGTACTTCACCACTAATTGAGGGTTGGTGACCATAAAATTCTTTACTTAATTCTTTTCCCTTCAAAATGTCCTAAGCACCCCTAACATAAACTAAACACCAGGTATTACTTGCAGAGCCCCCATGGCTGTTATAATGCTTTGCTAGTGGTGTATTGGACAGGAGAATGTCTTTTCTGGAAATCTATGGGATAGTAAATTTTCAGAACAAGAATAAAACGATAAATTTAGTGTAAGATAACAGAACTTCCGTATTTTTTCCGATCATACGCCTCATCTAACTTTGCTATTTAGGTACAAATCATTTTAATATTTGAATATTTAGATTTCTAATAATATATTTCAAGTCACTCTGTTTCATGTTCGATTTGAATTATAATAAAAACTTATGAATAATTATGCCATGAACTGATATTTTATTTTATTTAGTCAGTTTTAAATTATAACAATCCTTTTTGTTTTCACTAATGCCTGATTCAAATATTTTTGGTAATATCTTGCAATTAAAACAGATTCCCACATTTTACGTTCTACGACTGCTATCCGCTTATTCTTGTAAAATATACCCAATGGCACGGTGGGCTTAGCACGGCGCCTAAAGCATAATTTCACGGACCGTCGACAGTACTGTCTATGTAATAAGCACTGTTTACTATGAAGTCTTTTTTACCTATCAAGGGAGCGGACCCAGATAATAAACCAAGAAATTGGGACTTTTTAAAAATGTTACCAGAAAATTAAAGTTGGAAAGAGCAGTTTATTAATAATAATGAAGATTACATCTACATTTTGTATTGGTACAACTTAATTAAAAAATGTATATAATGTAAAACCAATAGCTAAACCAAAACCAATATTAAATGATGACATTGAAACAATAAATAATTATAATATATTTGTTGCCATTTTTTAAAGAAGATTGTTTTTAATGGTAAAATCAAACCGGACCCTTCTAGTACTGAAGAATCCAACTGGACTTATAGTTTGATTTCTCAGTTTTATATATGTATATTAAAATTGTTCATTAAAAAAGAAGCTTCATTTTATATGAAATTTAATTCGAATAGATTGTTCGATGCTCGACCTTAAAATTTAAAAATGAAAGTTTCCTAAGTAGTGGAAGTCTTATGTGACATCTTTAATGCCAATAACACCGTCATTGCTGTGCTTATTTTTGGAAAAAAATGAAAACCAGTTGATTAAGGTACAATTTTATATGTTCAGTATTTATGTAGAATAAATATTATTTTTGTGTATTGACAATGATAATAATAAATGATTTTATTACCCAACAGCGAACACTATTAACATATTATATTAAATTTGCTATTATTTTATATAATAATATATCCATATCTTATCTAATGCACCCCACTCTCAGCTTTTGTAAACACCCCTTCGAATGCACCCTCACACATATTTTACATAGCAATGGGGTCCCCAGGATTGAGCAATCAATGGGTAAATTAAACAGCCTAAGTCCAATTCCAAGCATATATAAAATGAACAAAACAAAGATGCTAAATTTGTTTTCATAAATGTCTATTTTGTTTATCGACACATTTAATAAAGAGAGCTGATATTAAATAAAAATCATATTATGTATACTATTTATTACATATATGTATAAGTAACTGTATTGTATTGTTATAAAATTGTTACTTTTTATTTTCATCTATATTATATATGATTAAAATTTTATTAATTGTCGGGAAACGTATATATTGCAGTGTCATATCTAGTGCGCTATGTCCAAACAGCGGAACCCCTTGTTTGTTTAGCATGAACACTCAGTGAGTGATCGGCTTATTTCGGCGTAGATAATTAAATGACGTACAAAGAGAATGTGTTACCAAACGCTCCTTCGAACAAATAAAAAAATTCTACACTCATATGCAATACATCCCAGAAGCTGTCATAAAAACAAATTTTAAATTTAAAACTCATAAAGTAAGGAAAGAGAAAAGCAAGAATGCCTTTTATCTAAAGGTATAAAGGCATAAAGGCTTTAAGGTTCACTTATAATATAAAGTCTTCTTCTTCTTCTACCTAGCAATTTCCCAGCTACAGCCAGGGTCTGCCTTACATGTTTTGTATAATTTTGGCTTTTTGTTTTTACGACCGGCCGCCTGCCTGACCCTCTTTATGAATCAACATTAATCAGTGATGTCTAAATACTCTTAGAAAGTACATATGTCTCAGAAAAACCACATTGGTACTTGCCCGGGCCAGGATTGAACCCGCGACCTCGAGCTTGAGAGGCGGGTATCTTAACCACTAGGCCACCACTGACTTATAATATAAAGCATTTATTTTTGACTTATTTGCTTAAGTAAAGAACAATGTTTCAGATATTTGTATATAATTAATTGTAATGACAGAATTACCAAATAGTTCAGTGTAATAAAATTCCTGAGTTTAAATACCACCTCATAAATACAAAACTTTTTTTATATTTAATGAAACAAATACTCTAGCTTTAAGTATATATTAAATATATTGTATATAATATTAACCCACTCTTGGTCTTGTTATCAGCTTGTATAGATACAGTTATTCTCTTTTATCGACGAGATTATAAGAGGCTTTAAGACTTTGTTTGATGATCTCACAGTAGCCTTGGAGAAAACAATCATATCAAATTGCAAGATGGTGCGATTGATATGAGTCGTTATACTTTTCTCTCTCTTTTATTATCGTGTCGTTTAGTTTATATATTGAATATCGTTTTACACAATGTGCCCTTCCTGGACTATTCGCATTAATTGAAAGTCACATAACTATGATAAACTGATGCAAAAAATCCTTTAGAATACTATTACTACATACATTAATATCAGAATTTTTACAACAAAATGTTATGATCTAACTACACTGAAAAATATTGGATCTAAGAATGCAATATTAACTCGTAGGTATATTTCACATCTTCAAAAATTGTCAAACGAAAGTAAATGTTACTTGATTTTATTTTAATCTCATTATATTTTAACGGCTGCTGAAATATCACAATTATATTAAAAAAGAACAGATCATTGAAATTATATTAAATTTGTTTGTTAAGCTGTGACATCAATAGGAACAATGCACAAGAGGTTTATACTTTTTAATAGTTTGCAATATTGCAATAGCTTTGTTGTATTTGTATTTAAACATTTACATTTTTCCTTAATTTCTCAAGTATCTTAATGTGACGTGTATCTTTATATAATACATGAAATTTTAATATGAGCCATTATACGAAAGTTTATTTTACCGTATGTCTGACTCCATCGCAACGACAAAATCATCTAAAATTATGTTTGAGTGACAACTTGAAAACTCCATTAGTGTAGCTTTGTTCTTGTATGTGAAGTTTTCTAATTTTGTCATCATTTTATTTATTTATTTATTTTCAGTAAAATTATGATTTTACTGAAAAATGCTATGGCACAGAATTAAAAATGATTTAATCCTGTCTGGCATTATAAAATCTTAATTATTTTTATAGATAATTCTAATATTAATTTAGGCACAGTTTATATATATCATCATATGAAAAATTATTTTAAAAATTTATTGTTCTTATTTACTTCACATTATTTATAAAAAAGATAAACTATATAAGAATGTCTTTTAGAAATAAAATTGAATGTAAAGTCACGAATTCACATTTTTAACACAGAGACAACAAGAGACAAAGTAAACGTCGCAATGAAAACACAAAGGAAGCTATAACACAAGATATTTCCGATGTCGAGATATTCGACTGTAAATTCGTTGGACTTTACAATGTACTTTTATTGCACACACGTAAAGTGAATCCTCAAAGGAAGTAACGTACCCTAGAAAAAGTTCTATCACATAGAAGATGGACTTGGAGATAATTCAGGTTTTGCGTTAATAACTTAAATTAACTTTTGCTATTGCATACCCTATAACTATGTACTGTTGCGAAATTGCTGTTAAATGTTTATGCATGAATTAAATTAATGTTACTTATGTGTATTGTAATCACTCTCAGAATTCATAATATTTTGTCTTAAATCCTTTGTATTCTTTGGTCACAGTAGGGTTTACAGTTATTGAAGTCTTCTTAGAGCAAAATGGCCTGATATATGTAGATATTTAAGGAATATATTTTGATGAATTTCTTTATCCTTAATTTTCATAGCTCAAAAAAAAACTCGTAGGCACCTTTGTGTATTTTGAATGTTACCATGGTTATAGTATACGAATACTTATAATCTTAGTTATATTGAGTGTGTAGTGATTAAGTCATGACACGTCACTATATCAGAATATTCCTCACAATATTCTCCATTGTACAAACCTTAGAACACACAAAGGAGAGATCATCCATTAGGAAGTATTTGTGGCATCGTCATAACAGGTTTACTATCTCTCTAAATTAATATTACTGGTGTCCAATTCCATTTTGCATAAATTTTAATATAGAGTCTTAACAATTTAATTTAAATTTATTAAGTTAGACTAATAACCTAGATTAGGTTGACCTAATTATATTTATAAGTGTTTAAAATAGTCTCAATTTTAATCACTGGGTCAAGGTAATACAGATATTACAAAATTATAGCTCACTAGCAGACGATTTATTTATAATAGAAATTTATTTATATCCCAATAGAGAATTATTTATCATTTTTGTTATCAGTATTTACCAGTGAGTTATTACCAGCTCTGTCTAAATGTTCACGCTGTTTTGTTTTATATCAGTCACTCACGCACACCTCTCACAACATGAAAATACTTAGAGCTCTCAGTGAATTTTGCCGAGCATATTACATTTTTTGGGGATTTAAGTTTAGCTTTTATTGCACCTCCTGTCTAGCTGACCTAAATTACGTCAGCAGTTAAAGCGGACTTGAGTATAAAATACTTCGTTCACGTTAATATATGTATATATGCACTTTTGTATTTTTTTTATAATGAATAGAGAGAATATATTAATTTAAGACAATTACTAAATTTGATAAATGACTTTGTAAAGTATTTTATGTTTTGTTCACGAATGTTAATTAATTTAAATATAAAGATTAAAATTAACATTTCAATTAGGCATACAATTTTATAAATGTGTTCAGAAATGTTGGAAAGATAAGCAAATCATGTTCATACTTGCCAAAGCCGTCCCCTCATTTTTACAACTAACCATAATAATTCAAGCAGTTTATGTAGATATGCAATATGAAACAACAACTATAAAGTAATTAAATATCAGTTCATTATGGGAATTTTTAAAGAAATTATTCTGATTCTCAAAACTCATGAAATTCAACTCTCGGTGACGCTGTGAAAGCCATTAGGGCTATTAGCTTTAGTCAATTCGAAACAAAATATATAGGTACATAATATATTTCAACCAAATAAAATTTTAATCAAAATATCCTTACTATTTTATTAAAAAGTTGGACATAGGTACTAGAATGTTTATTTCTAGCTTTAATTGCTGTTAAAAGTGATCGTGTTCTAATAGAAGAGAAGATCTCTCCAAAGGGTAATTTTTAAATACGTATATACTTGAAACAAAAATTAATAATTCTTGTTCCCTGGGATTTTTACGAGTATAAAATAAAGGAGCCTAATAATAATTTTAATAACAATATGTTAATTGTGATTGCAAACTATGTCATTTAAATTTTTTATATCAGAATTTCTCTCAGATATATGTCATCTAAAATGTGTAGTGTATATTATACCTTTGATATATCTTAAATATAACAAAATCCAGACGTTCATTTAATAGTTATAAAAAGCAATAGTATAAAATTAAAATTTCCGACTTTCTTAATGTACACATATAAAAACATTCTTTTAGTTAACGCTTCAAAATTATAGTAATATATAAAATGAAATCAAATAAAATTAATAAACAATCTTAAAAACCAATATTACCAATACACTTTAAAGTTTTGTTTAAATCTAGGGATAGTTTATCGAAGTCTCTCTGTACACAATCTTTTATACCGAGTTCTTCAATCGGCTTTAGTTGAGGCAATGTGTTCTTAATCTACTTGTTACTAGGTCAATGTACTTTGTTTGCTCTGGATATCATCGTATGTGTACTCTAGTTGTGAGAAACAAAGTTTAACTAACACAATGTCGGATGAAGCTTGAAGTTTTCCGATATATTCTCCAAGGAGTTATTAAATATTTCAAATAGCATAAAAAAAAAATTTAGCATACTGCCTTTTTTAAATCTACTCATCCCTACTCTTTGTCCTCATCTATATATTTTCAAAATTTAAATGCCGTTTCTCATTGGTTACATTTGAAAATCTTATTATTACCGACTTACTTCTTAGAATTACCCTATTTATTAAAGTTTATATAGTTAGTGTTATTTTATTTGTATAGTAAAGAATATGTCATTAATTTCCAAACAAAAATATTATTTGAAAGTCTCTGATTGATTCAAAAGCGGAGACTGAATATTTTTAACACAATATTGTCCGGAAAAAAACTGCTACGAAAACAAATTGAACAAAAAAACATTCACAACTTGTAATAACATATTAATGACGTCTCAACGATTTTCAAAAGCGCTCTTACAAAAATAACACAATTAATCCCAGAGAATTCCATTATTATAAGTTTAGAGAAGGGCGGTCGTATGGGACTTTACAAAGGGATTTCTCCTTCCAAGCGAATGATTCTTATTTAAAGGATTTGGTACAATATGTAAACGAAAGCGAACAAATGAAATCAACAAAGGGTTTTGTTTATATAATTGAAGAACCTTATTTATACTATTTTTAAATTTTGAAATAAAAAAAGCTGTATAAGGAATAAATTTTATTGAAAATATACATATAAAATTTAAATATGTAACACTACTATACTGGACAGGACAAAAAATTAAAGCTATGTTATTGTTCCCATTTATGAAGTTATTTAAATTTCTGTGTATTATTCCACAGGAATGAAAATATTTATTCCATTTTAAAACACGGTACGCTCGTTTGTCATGACTTGTTTTCTTTAAAATAAGGTCTTGTAATAATGCATCCCTGTTTTCAACGTGAGTAACTTTTTGATATCGATTAAATGAGTAACTTATAGTATCAAACGGCCGTAAAGTTTTGTACACTTGAGGGTCCATCTTAATAATATTTTTAATTAAATAAAACTTTTGATTTAATAATATAAGAATTTTAAACACTTTCATAGATATATAAGCTAATATTTCATTAGTTTTATGTTTAGTGTTATAGAGTATCCCAGCTAACTACTCAGTATATTGTAAAATGAGATTTAAATTTCAAGGAATGTGAACAAAAAGGTATAAAGATTTTAAGAGTGACAAAAAATACAAGATATCGTTAAATGGTCACACATGAATTGACATTACAATACTATCAATGTAATCTGATCTCGATCAATCTCTGACAATTTGAAATAGGGAGACGCAGATGTCGAAGAGATTACTATCAATTGTATTCAAGTTGGCTTCAACAATGGATAATAGCGGTGGACTTTGAGGTGGACATGGAATTTCATTTTTGTGTTCATTTTACAATTCTGTTTTTGTCATGAAATATATCATATATAACTCTTAATAAACAATTTTCAACAGGTAATATAGAAAGTCTAAGATTAAACATTTCTGTAGATTTAACTTCTTAAGTATAATTATAAAGAAATGAATTATTTACTTCAAGTATTATCAGCAAAAATGTGATATCCATTAATTTCACTTGATAGACTTTATTGAATTAAATGTTGACGGACAAATAAAATTTCATTCTTATAAAAAAAAAAACTATGTTTCCCTAGTAAAGAAAAAAAGTACTAAACTAAATGCATAAATACCGACAAAAGGGAACTTGCATTGGAAAGCCATTCAAATAACGAGACAGACGTTCGAAAAATACAGGCATTGGTATCCTTTTGAAGTATTGTTAAAGCAAAACTGCACAAAGTACAAACAGCGTTCGGTGTTGTCTACAACGTTATGTTGTGTGCGGATTGAAAATAATAGTTAGAATTTTCGTTATAGTCATATGCCACGTAATATCTCACTGTACTAAAATAAGTCAATATCAAATTATAAAAAGTCTATATTTTCGCAATAATTTGAGTCAAATGCAACGTTATATATCACACACATTTCTGAATTTTTTGCCACAAAATACCAAATGTTCAATTGTTGTATTAAAATAGCCAGGAATATCTAACCTGGCAAAAATTCAGACCTATTTTTTATATCGCCTGAAGTCAAACACTAAAAACATTTTGTAAAAATTCCAGTTGTGTCAGTTACAAAAACGTTTTGTGGATTAATAATAAGTGCTTCTAAACTTAATAATTTATTGTCTCATTAAACTTAGTTTATCAGTGAATATAATTAATACTGGATTAGTTTAGGCTAAGTGTTTTTTTTTCTATGTATAATAGTGAGGTTTCTGCTCATATATAAGCTGAATTGACTGAGGCAGTAACTTCTCACCCTCTCATAGAAGACCGGCATTTAGTAGCTATTATAGCTGCTAATAATGAGAGTGCCAGAAGCCGAAAACCTCTTTACCCATATTTCTGTAGTCTCAAGAACAAAAGAAATGTTGCACTAACCATCGCAAGTATCCAGTGTAGTAATCTAACATTTTTATTGAAGAAAATACAAAAAAGTTATCCCAAACAAAGATTCAATAACCCAGATTAAAATTCATAAATTAGTATGTGCTTCTGCCAAATGTTTTCAACAATTCATGAAATATAAATTATATATTTATCTTTTACCCTGTCTTTTTCTTTCTTATATACATATAAATTTATATATGAAACAATTTTGTTACAGTTTTTCATATGAGGTCTGTTGGTCTGGTCTCGAATTTGATAGACCCTTTGCATGCAAAAAGATATCTGTAGCTCTTCGGATAGCGCTAATCAACCGACCTGAATATGAATTTAAAAATTTCACATGTAGTTTGGTATTGATTCTAATTGTTATCATAATTTTAGCATCAAAAAACTTATAGCAATAAATTCTTTATAACCCAGATATGATAGTTCTTTTGTTACAGAAAGAAGCCTTTTTTAAATTGATTCTATACAATCCACTTTATTCTAAAGACAAAGTAAGAATTACCCATGAAAGTTATCTTAATGAAACAAAATATAAAAATTCAAGTTTTAGTATCAATAATTCCATATATTTTTATTGTAAATAATTAGGCAAATCGTTACAGAGTTTTATTTCTTGTTTTTAATTATTTAATTGATAATTCATGTACAATTACCTTCTGTAATTAATACAATACATTTCCAAAAAGGCAGATGTCCATGTAACTTG
>DVQO01001022.1:0-11629 GCA_018231785.1 Danaus gilippus
CAGATCCCCTTGAACACACACAAAAAATTTCATCAAAATCGGTCCAGTCGTTTGATAGAAAATCAGTGACATACACCCTCACAGAAGAATTACATATATAAAGATATAACTAAATTGTATAGATCAACGAACGATGCCAACGTTTGCTCTGCTTCGTATTGCAAAGATTTTATTCAGTTGGATAACACAATTGCGACACAAGATCTTATAATTTAAAACTTCTTAGCATTGCTCTATACTTAGACTTATTATTATTTAACTATGACAGCTATACATTCTTACGATTTAAATCGTTTATTAAATTAATTTTCAAGGAAATTATTAAATAATTTATATCTATGGAGTGAAATCTAAAAATATGTTTTAATTTAAATTCAAACAGAAAGTTTATATATTAGAAATTATCTGCAATTACTTGCTCGTTAATACAATATTCTCAAATTCTCATTTCTGTTTTATACATGATGTGATTTATTACGAAGGGAAAAGTGTTTTGGATACATGTACAATCGTTTTAATCTATTAATAACATATATTTGTATGAAAGAAAAAAATATTATTTATATATAGCTGTCAGTAATTTTATAAGAACAAAAAAATCTAAATAATTTTAAATCATACTTCAAGAATGTTAAGTACATACGAACTTTCCATTCCAAGTACACCATGAATTAATTTTGTTTCGTACATTTGGATACGGTTCGTAGTTTTTTAGTTGTTATATATTCCACTACACGGTAATGATTGTAATAACTATTTAAACATTTCAATGTTATTCAAAATTCGCTAAAAACAAATAATAAGTCAAACAGTAAACGTATTTTATATAAGTGACACTTATGTGGATTTTCATTAGGAATGAGTTTTAAAGTTAGAACGTAACAGATATTCACAAATATTAAAATACTTTCCGATCTTCTTCTTCCACCTGGTAATTTCCCAGCTTTAGCCAGGGTCTGCCTTACATGTTGTGAATAGTTTTGGCTAATTGTTTTTACGACCGGCAGCCTTACTGGCATCAAACCTCTTTGGGAATGAATTAATCAGTGATGTCTAAATACCCTTGGAAAGTACATATGACTATTATAATCTGGGTTAAATTATGTTCAATAAGAAATTTTATAGATTTGAAAGTCCAATTTAAACTAGCAGCGAGAAACAGAGCAAATGGGAAATCTCGGTGACTATGGAATTTAGTGAAAAATATTCAGTTTTTATACAATCACGAATTAATGTTTTTACGCAGCATCCTATTTGGACCGTATCTTAACATGGTTAACGGAAATACGGACGGCATTCTTCACATTTCATAGTCACAACCGTTTAGAACATATTTTATAAGGAGCGTAAAGCATTAGGGCATTCTCACACTGGCTAAAATAAATATATGACAGTGATTTTTCTTTTATCTCTCAATGTCCGTTACCTCGCGTTCTTCACGAAGCAATTTCGTTGTTTCTGTTCCGTAAAAGTTCCGTGATAATATCGCATACGGAAAAGTAATAACAAAGCGATGAAATATATGAGTTATGTCATAAAAAAATCCGCTCTAACTGAATCCAGGTCAGAAACCTTCGAAGGCCATAGATCGTATTAGCTAATTGATACTAAACTTAACTCCTAGCTTTAATACAACTTATTATAGCTGTTAGAACATCTGTTTTTATCACATAACGTATCATAAATTGTAAATGATTATGAAAGCGCGTAAGGAACTGCGATATTATTGATAGCCGACACCTCACTTCTAGAATGATCCATCTAATAATATTTAACGTTGAAATATAATACGTTTCATTACTCAACTTGTTTATTATAAATATAAAAAATACAAAGCTATAGATATTTCACAAATAAATAATATTTGATATAAGATCAAAATAACGCAACCAAAGTAATGGTTAACCATAATCATTGTTAGTGTAAATAAAACATATGAATTGCACCATAAAAATTGCATGATAAATCTCTGAATATATGAATTGCTTATGAGATACCAAAGTGAAAATCAAGTTGTTGCAAGCTGGTAATTTATGTATAAACAAACATACATCTGCATATTATATAATAGTTATGTATTGCATCTTTCACTTTGAATATATAATAGATATATTGTGATCCTTACTCATATAAATATAACTAACAAGTTACAACATCAATTACGACAGAAATTAATGCTTTCTTTGAGTTACTGAAATTACAAGAACGTAAATAATACATATTTATTTTGATGAGTTTTTTAAACTATAATAATCATTCCTCTTCTTCTTCTACCTGGCAATTTCCCAGCTTTTAGCCAGGGTCTGCCTTTTACGACCGGCCGCCTGCCAGACATCAACCCTCTTTTGGGAATGTATTAATCAGTGATGTCTAAATACTCTTAGAAAGTACATATGACTCGGAAAAGTCACATTGGTACTTGCCTGGGCTAGGATCGAACCCGCGCCCTCGTGCATGAGAGGCGGGCCCTTTTAACCACTAGGCCACCACTGACTATAATAATAATCTTTCAATAAACAGAATTATTTTTTTGTTAAATATTATCTACAATAATTAATTGTTAATTTATGTATGTTCAACACCGCATGGCTATTACTGTTGTAATTTTGATTTAACTTTTTAGAATATACGAGTTGAAAATCAAAATAATATATAAAAAAAATTAAGCAATAACAATAAAAATGATATGTTTTAATAAAACTAGCATGCATAGTTATTAAGGGTTGCAGTTATGTTTATTTTTTATTGTAAATAGATCCTAAGTTTAAAGCTTTCATTCCAATGGAAATGATAATTACTGGATAAATTATTTCTACCTGATGCCATTCCATGTAAGCTGGAGTCTGTGTCTCATCAGACTTTCTTTGAACCGTTAAAACGATTGAGTTATTATAAACCGACTTCACAAATAGAGATTCAACTGCAGTACGCAGTTTCTGTACTTACTATATTTGTTCAAGTAGTATAATATATAGCAATATATGTGTGAAAGTAAATTTTTAAGGGTCTGTATATAAAAATATTTTCTCAAAAAAAAAATTTTTTCGAGAAACAACTATTCTTATTTTTGTTTGTTTACTAAAAAAAGAGTAAAATGTTTTTTTTTATGTTAAAACTGGCAAACGAGCAGACAGTCCACTTGATGAAAGGTGCTTACCGTCGCCAATGCACATCCGCAACAAAGATGCTGCGGATGCGTTGCCAACCTTGTTTGATGTTGCTAAAAGTCTTCACTGCAGTTGGATCAAAACATAATATATATGGAATAGTAATTAGACTAAATATAAATTTTTGTTTACTTATTTTATTTAATATATTGTAAACTGCTACAATTGACTTAACAAGCCAGACAAATTTGTTGAAAGAAACATGAAAAATATTATTATTATTAAAAAAATCCCTTTGTGTAATATAATATCAATAAAACAGGTTATATTTTGCTTAATTCATACTTGTCATTTAAAATGTCATACATTCAAACATTTTTGAAAAACTTATTCATATTAAAATCCTATACAATACAATATCGGAATTTGAAAACACCGTTTATTCCAGACAAATTACTTTCGCCTGACCCAGTTTTATTGTTAAGTTGATCATTCTCACGAACGTTGATTTATTATTGCAAAATACACTTTGTTGGTACGGGTTAAGAACCTTTTTTATTATACCATTTTATTAGCGTTGCGTCAAAATAACCATTCGCAGCCGATAGGTTGACAATAGTATGGACATATCATAAAACTTTAAACTTTTGATTAGGAATTAAAGTATGTTGTTTGTAGGAAAAAAATCATTTATTTATCATACAAACTACAGAAGTATTTAAGAGTACTTGATATTTGGGAAATTTATGCAATATTCTTTTAAGTTTGAACTTTTTATTTATAAGTATCGAATAAGAAAATATTGATCAATGGTCTGATGATGTGCGTAGATTTAGAGACATTCACCAAAATATAAGTACATTTATCTGGTTATTTGGAAACAACACAACAAAGTGAGAACACATCTTTTGTGAGGACTATACAAATACAGAATTCAGTAGCCGTTGAGACTAAAATCTCTATTTAGAACATATTCCTAATATATGCACATGCGTGCTAGTTTTCATACATGCTATTTAGTTGTCATACATTCACATTAAAAACACGTCCACTTCAAGTCGATCAGAAGACCTTTTTCCAGTCATATTTATTGAGCTTTTCCTCGTCATATAAAAAAGAATTTCCTTACAAATTTTACAATACATCGCGTGTTCAAGTGTTGTATATTTACAAAACGACACTGATTACAAGGCAATTCGTTGCTGTACATTAAAAAAAAAACAAGTTTATATCAAGATTTTCATCTTTGTATCAGCTAAACGAATATAAGTGACACATTAACTTAATTACTTCAATACTTAAATATAGATTGACATTCACTCGCCACTACATCTAGAAATACAGGTTTGAAGAAGCAAGTTTTCAAGTTGAATTTTTCTACAGACTAGAACCTTATTGGTAATGACTGTCGACAAAAAAATTACAAATAAAAAAATAAATACCATTAAAAAATATGTGAACAACAACTTGGCTATGAGTAATTCAATAAAAATAAGTTCTGTAAGCTTATTGAGTAAATAAAGTATGAAAACTTAAGAGAACAAAAAAGTATTATAACGATATCAAGTTAACATTACTTTTTTGTTAAAATAAATTTAATGTTAAAATGTACATATAGAAATAAAATAACGTTATTGCGCACGTAAATTCACAGAATAATGCACAGATTTTGTTACAAGTTTTATAATTTAAAATCCAGTTCTTAAAGCAATATATAGTAAAGATTTGAACTAAAATTTAAATATATATTATATTAATGAAACATAAATTATAATTTCTCAATCATAAATTCTAGTACATATTATTAACGTTGGTTACCCAAATTTGCATCGCCACCACACACGAAATTACCCCATTTTATCATTTACCACGCTTACTCCTTGTCCATATTTACATAATAAATACGGAGAGTTAACAATTTATTCTTAAATCTTATAACAGTACACTATTATTATTAGTTTTTGGCTAGCCAAATCTCTTAAGAATAGCCTTTTCCGAAGGGAGTCGGCGCTGTTCGCTGAGACACAGGTCCACCTGGTTCAGCAACAGATGATTCCGCTTTGTAACGTGGTGCATACTTTAAGGAACTTATTGTTAAACTGAATTACCTTGTAATTGCTTTTTTGGAGACAATAAATTATTATTATTATTATACGAGAGTAGCGAAATTTAAATTGATTTTTTTTATTCTATATCACTTATTGTGAATATAGATCAAAACTACATATTATCTGAACGGACAGACCGCATTCCAGTAAACGTTTTATCTGGAATGTTAATGACGGATACTATTAAAAATGTATGGTTGGCTAAACTAGTACATGAACCATTATATTCATAAGTATTAATATGGTTAAAAGTAATCCAGCAAGTTTTATTACTGCAATCCAGTTATAAAGATCCGATTGTGTGCTAAATTACATCAAAACCGGACCAGCAGATACAGTTGGAATACTAAAGACTTATAAATTATAAGGTCACTTTTAATAACCAATGAAATCGATCGAAAGTACTTTAGCTTCAATTTAGTACGAATGATATTTAAATACGTATTATTGGGACATTTTTCTGATTTTTTCTATGTAATTTTCATGTCGTCAAAACCATTTAATATAGAATTAAGAATAATTATAATTATGACTTCGCCGTGTAATTAAAGTGTTTTAATTCTTCAGAAGCTTCAGAAACGTCATGAGAGCAGTGTTATTTAAAACTGTTTGTCTCATCTCTGCGGGGATATTGAACCAACTTTGTGATAAGTTTGAAGGGATTTTATTCGATTTATGGAAACCCTTTCATTGGATTCTGATTGACAACGTAACTGCTTCAACACAATGTTATAAAAATGTCTTATAACAAAGTTTTTAAAAATCGACCTTTAATTAAAAGAGTAAACAAAGTCAAATCGGGATCGTCCTCCTTAACGAAGTCGGTTACTAACTAATCTAAGTTACTCCTAATAAAATTACCTATCGGCGAGTAAAATTCACTTCAACTTCCAGCCATTATAAAAATTAGCGGCAACGTACAAAGAGACAGACAGATATATGACGTCAGTGATAAGCTGATAATTTGAAATTAAAAGCAGATACTCTATTATATATTTATATATGTTTGTGTGTGTGTGTGTGTGTGTGTGTGTGTAGATATCATGATTCAACTATTACAAGAATGAGTCAATACTCAATACTCAATCGTAAGTACATTCCCAAGATATTAAATGCATAAAAGCAAAGTCATAATAACATCTAGCTTAACTTATAGTAATGACGATAACGTCACTGAAACACGTTAGTGTAAAGAAATTATATATTTATACACTAAATATGAATTTATTACTCTTTGAAAGAATGTTTATATATTTATTTAAATTACGTAGATAACCTTTCAAGCACTATATGTATATATATACATTGTATATGTAATTTATATGTATAAAATAATCTCGCTAATACATTCTGTTACAATAGTGCAATAGAGACATATTCATCAGGCAAGGTTTCTTCGCCACAGCAATATGATATCAATACGTGTTAGACGATCAGATTATTAACATAAATATGGAGGCGCATTAACTTAAATAAATATAAATAATATCATTAAATTAAAATCAATTAGTACAATCCAACAATAAGTTTTCTCCTACTAATTACATTTATCTATAACTTGGCAATACTAAGTGTGACGTCATTATGGTACCCATCGCAAAATGTCAAAAACTATCAAATTTGACGGTAATCTCACAAAACATTTACATAGTATAATTATTTTCCGAAAATTTCTACATTTAAATTATTTAAAACAATTATAGAATCTGTGTCAAAATTACAATCTCTTTGCTATTTTAGTCCATAATCGATGAATTGAGTCTTCATTATACATAAGTTTTAACGTCTCTATAATGGCCATTGGTGCAGAGGTCGCATCTATCGAGTTTACATAACTATTACAAAATATATATATTATATTAGCTAATATATATAATTGGATGGCCGTAATATATTTCGTTATATTTATACACAATTCTAAAATTTGTTCCAAGGCTATTCAGTGATTTTGAAGTATTTTTATAAGTATTCAGTTTGATTTGTTTTATTTTCATAGATTTTATTAAAAATACACTTAGTTCTTAATATAGCTGATACGCCGATAAGAATCTATGGAATACAATATTTACCACCTGGCTCCACTTCCCTAACGCATCCTGTTTTTTGACAATTCACAACTTCCGTGAGCGTTAATTTTTTTTTCTGTCTCTCTAAATTTCAATGACGTATTATTTTTAACGAACAGCTGATAGCGCAGATGTTGAATGAGGGGTAATTCTATGTGCAATATCCTTTTTAAACTATTTAGAACGGTTCAAAATAATTTTAAACATAATTAGATTTCATTCTGAACACGTTTTGTTATTCAAACTAAAAGATTACCTTTTTCATATAAACCATACCACGAAAAGTTTTATAGAAATCAATTTAGCAATTTATGCGAAAAAAATATATAATATCTATATAAAAAAAAACTAAAGTAGCATAATATTTTGAGTCCATGAGCTTTTGCGTATGGAGGTCGACGAGAAACCGGTACGAATTTCTTAAAATAACGTAAAGTCCGGTTCATACTGACTCACTGGTGACATCACTACGGACTGAGGCTGTACCGATGTTAGTCATTTAAGGCTCCAATTATCACGTGAATGTTATTATAGCTATACGGCATACGTGTCATCATCATATTAAATAAATATTTAAAAATACACTTCTCAAACATGTTTAATATTAAATATTTTGTATATTTTAATATTATTTATATTTGCTTTGTTTGTTATTTTAATTAAAGACAGGTATTTCTGGTTTTTTTTTCTTGTTAATCGCTATTATGTATATAAACAGATGTATTTATTTCATTTCCCTTATTCATTTTACTTCGATATAATCTAGAACTATCACTTTGTTAAGAATACGTTTCAACAAAAAATAAAGAAAATATTTTTATAGATATTTCAATATAGTAACACAGTTTTACAAATCATTGCGTTATATATAATATTATGTATCTATATACATAAGACGCAATTCTTAAAAGAAATAGCAATACTAACACTGACGATATATAATAAATAAATAAGACAGAGAAAATAACAAATATCTATATAATAAAAGAAACTATCCTAGTCATTTTTTAACCCTTTTTTTGATATCAAGCACGTGTGTGAGCGCCCTAAGTCACCAGGAGTGTTTAATAATAGTTTGCAGAAAGCATTAGATGCAGGAAGCGAGTGGCTTGCGGCGGATGCATGTGGTTTCACGGACGGCATTGTTCGCCAACTATATCACTCGGTTTGATCATCTCGACCTGATCTGATCTCTGTGAGGAGTTGTTTCATGTCGCTCTACGCCAATGACCTCTTTAGACAATATTTTATTAACAAATTGAAGATATAAAAGTCGTGTTAGTTACACAATTTATAACTCAAGAACGGCTTTACAGATATGGTTGAAAATTGGTGGAGAGATAGCTTGGAATCAGGGAAAAGACATAGGATACTTTTCATCTGATTGAAATAGAAAAAAAATAAGTTGATCAATACCAAAATCTTTTTATGTGTTTTTAAGGAGGAATAGAGTTCGCTCGGTCAGCTTATACATTTGTAATTTTGAAACTAACACAGACGAAGTCGAGGGCATTAACTAGTGTATATATATAAAAGGAATATATACGTTCTAGAACTGTCCTATTCCAGCATTGTTAGTAAATATTGTGTATATAATATATTAAGTACATAAGATTAACAAACTGTACATAAAATTCATCTCTATTCTCGTGTCAGCTGTTCATCAAGGTGTATAATTGACATTTGAACATCTGTATATTTTTTAGAAGAAACAGCAATTATTTCTGGAAATACACCAGAAGGGTGTAATTGTCGCAGCACATGCGTTAATGGAATGTTATTTTTGTTGCAAACAAATTTTTTTTACTTAGTATTTAATATATTGAAAAGTCTTTTATCTTCTTCTATCTGGCAATTTCCCAGCTTTTAGCCAGGGTCTGCCTTGCATGTTGTGTATAGTTTTGGCTAATTGTTTTTACGACCGGCCTCCTGCCTGACATAAACCCTCTTTGGGAATGCATTAATCAGTGATGTCTAAATACTCTTAGAAAGTACATATGACTCGGAAAAATCACATAGGTACTTGCCAAGATTGAACCCGCGCCCTCATGCATGAGAGACAGGCCTTTTAACCACTAGGCCACCACTGACTTACACCTTAATTCTTTTATATCTAACCAGAATATAATAACGATGTTTATCAACAGACAAATATGACTAAGTTGTGTTCAAACCTCGTGAAACCAGCACTCAAACTTTATCAGGCCACGAAATATCAAAAGGCGTCCTCGGCGAATGTAAACCACTTGAGATATATGAATTCCAACGACAGATAAATAAACATTAAATAACTGAAACAAATTGTCGTTGTCGCAGTACATATGTATAAAAGAAAGTCGTGTTAGTTACACTATTTATAACTCAAGAACTTCATAGATATATATAGTGATAGATATATAGATATAGAACATAGAACCAGGAGACGGACATAGGATATTGAATTATTTTCGATTGAAATAGAAAAAAATCTCAATTAATTCTAATATCAGGTTATTTACAGACTTTAGGGCAGAATAGAGTTTGTCCATTCAGCTATACATATATTGCAAATTCCGAAATTAACACGGACGTAGTCGCGGACGAAAGCTAGTTTCAAATATTAATCAATTGAAATAAAATTATTACTAAGATATAATTGCATTTATATCTGAAACTCTTGAATAATTCTCAGTTTTTTAATAGTATTTTATTTAACTTAGCTTAGATAGCTAATAGTGATGTTTCTAAATATTTTTTTTATGTCGGACACACACACCACAAGGTCTTTTGTAATTGTATGTAAATTTATACGTGCAATGGTTTCAAATTAAATATCATGACCAAATGTTACACATTTATATAAACATGACCTTTTAATACTAGTTGAGACTCGCGACTACGCCTGCGTATTGATGCAAATAAGATTTTTATGAGATGAACTAAATGGTTACCAGGGATACATTATTAAAAAACGTGATTGTAAAATTTAATTAAAAACCCATAAGTAGTTATTATGCCGACCGCAGCGCTTGGAAGTCGATGAGGGAGGCCTATGTCCAGCAGTGGACTTCACATGGCTGAAGACGAAGAAGAAGAAGTTATTGTGCCAAAAATCGAATATCTTCCATACATTTGTCATATTAGAACGACAATTTTACTATAAACAAATAGAATATAAGAACAATTAAGGACAAACAGACATATGTACTTTTAATTTAAATATGATGATATAAAAATGCTAATAAATTTTGAATTTCTAATATTATTACGGAATCTAATATATTTTTTAACTGTTTTAACAGCTATGCTGTTTTCATAATGCCAGTCAGTTAATACAACACAGCAATATTATTAACAATCAACTATTATTAGAAAAGTAATAAATTTTACACATTAATACTTAAGTAAATGCGAGAAGAGACGAGTGCGAAACATAATTTTGTACACAACTAAAAGATAGTAAAATCTTTAAAACGTCTTTTCTATAGTGAAAAAAATATATATTTTAGTATGAGTTAATAAAATTAATTTATTTTCTTATTATAACATATATAATATGTGATGTTTCTAAACGTTTCAAATGTCAAATGTGCAACAGTGACATAAATCAGACACATATTTCAGACCGTTGTGGATTGCATACAACCTCATTACTAATTACCATATTCCTCTTCCTAGATTACATAAGACCAATTAGAAACATATTATTAATATGCATATATTTTAGTTTAAAATATAATATTTGTATATAAACAGCTGATTTAATATATACATATATATTAGGTACTTGAGATGTGGTTTCATTTTTGATTGATCTTTTAACATTTATATAAATTTGATATATTTTTATGATCAAATGCTTTCGCAATATAATATTGTGTAACCTTATTTATAGCTAAGCCATCTTTATTAATTGATGTGATTGAAAAATACTTCTCAATTTAACACCAAGATAATAAATATTGGAACGTAACAATTTAGTTTTATTATATTCATGAATAAATCTATTTTCAGATTCATTTGTATTCAAGACGTATTTTATTTACATAGAAAAAATTTTGTTATCACAATTTTAAGCATGTCCTGAAGATATGTAATCACAATTATTATTATTAAAAATATATCAGCAATACTTAAACTTTCAAAATAATTGAATTGTTTATAACGCTCAGAGCTGAGTACCAATCTTTAAACGAAACTCACAAAAGTTAGTTCATACTATCATGTATAAGTAAAAATTTTAGTCAGTGGTGGCCTAATGGTTAGAGGGTCCGCCTCTCGTTGCCGAGAGCGCGGGTTCGATCCTGGCCCGGGCAATGTGATTTTTCCGAATCATATGTACTTTCTAAGAATATTTAGACATCACTGA
>DVQO01001023.1:0-11623 GCA_018231785.1 Danaus gilippus
ACCTATATTCTGTACCTACATTCAGAGCAAATAAATATTATTATTATTATTATTAAAAATCTCATTTCATGAATACCATACATTTCAGATATCAAGCCTTCAAGCGGAGGAGCAAAAGCCGATCCGGTTCACCGACTCTCCGACTCACTACGGTCACCCGTCATCATCGTCCGGGTACGCTCACTCCGCGCAGCCTCTGTCCGGAACCTCGGGCCTCGGCACCAACTACACGTCCACGCAGCCCACGCCCTCGCCTCGCAGGACCTCCTCCACCACCTCCGACCACCTCGCCGACCTCTACCACAACTACAGGGAGAACTTCCAGCCCTCCTCCGCCTCGCAGGAGCGCATACAGGACTACTACTACCGCGCGGAGCCGTACGCGTACGACCGGACCGCGGACTACGTCGTGAAGCACCCCTACTACGGGTACGACGAGTGCTCCTTCGAGTACCGAGACTCGCCGGAGTTCAGGCCGGCCTACCTCGCGCACAGGCGGACACCGTCCAACTCCTCGGCGACCAACTCGCACGCCGAGGAGTTCTCCCCGTCCAGACAGTACCGGGAGAAGTACCCCAAGGACAGGAGGGACGACTACCGGACGCCGCAAAAGGAGTACCCGAGGAAGACCAGCGACTACTCGCTGCCGAGGGACTACTACCGGCCGGAGCCCGAACCGGAGCGGCCCGCCATCCTCGGCCTGGAGCCCACCAAGCTCCGGTCCAGTCTCAAGAAGTACAAGAAAGGCTCGAGCAGCTCGGGCGGGGGCTCGCCCAACCCCACGCCGCCCGACAGCCTCAGCGAGACGGACAGCTCGTACGCCTCGGCCCGTGAGTCGGCCGGCTCGGCGCGCGTCAGGTTCAGTCCGGACGCGCGGCGCTCGTAGCGACGGGCCGCCTTCAGACACTACCTCGTGTGATGCACAGTGTGGACTCGGCCTTACGCGGCCCTCGGTGTTGTGACGGATCGGTCGACATTAACTTGTGTTCATATTTATGTAGTCTTTGTATATTTGTAAAATGAGCCGACTCTAATATATAGTTTTAATCGATCTGTCTGTAACCGTTCGCGAGGTATTGACTTGTTAGCTGTAACCCGAGTGACAAGCTTTATCGTGATGTATCGTACTGTAGACTAAAGATATATATAACGGAACGTCTTATTGAGATTAAACTGTAGACTCGTTCAAATGGATTTCTTTAGAGTGGTTATTCAGGGTGTTTCGTGTAGAGTCGACGACGTAGGCACAAAGTAAATACAACTGTACAAATGTAAATATGCACGAGCTGTGTAAGCTTTTTTATTTAACTGGCATTTATTTTTGATATAGTGATTACTTTTTTTTTGTTTTTTACATTCTGTTGACATATAAATAGTACAAATGTGTTTTAAGGTGTTCTTATAAGTATGAAGTCGACAAGGTTCTGTGTATATTTGAACTAACAATATGTAAATCGTATTAATTAAATTGTATGCATTTTGTACAAAAATATAAAAAAATGGGATATTTTTACAGAATATCGTGTAACTGTAGCGAGTAGGCAGCTTTTATATCAGAGGGAGTGTATGTTAGATCCTGTGACTAGTCCTCTTTATATGAGAAATGTTGCATATCCTGGTTAACTGATATTACGCTTTATGTACTCGGAACTAAATTATTTATATACCGGAGGCGGAGTTAATAATAAGGGGTATATCGAAATTAATATTAGCTTTGATATTATTAGCGAAACCAGTGCCTAAACTATGAAGGAACGGTTTTAAGACATTTTGTAAGAGATGTGGTTTTTGAATGTATCGATCATTGTGTTATAGGCCAGGCCAGTACGCGCTGTATTCTTTGTATATTTCTTTTTGTTCTCTCGTGCAATAACTTGTAATTTTTTGCGTCCATTTTTTTTTATTATTATTTTATTTTAACATTTATTAATCGTCGTCGTGAATGAGCAGTATTCTATACAGTATTGGTGTTATGAATCTTTTGAGGAACTAACAATTAAGTTATTAATCTCGGTGTCCAACGAGCCGTTCGTGTCATATATCTTTCTGTATATATAATTCACGGCGCAAATACTTAAAAACCTCTAGTCTTGAATATTTTTTATTTATTTTTATTAGATAACTGGGATAACTGGCGATGTTGTAATGAATCTTGTAATTAATTATTCGGCATTCCATTGTTTTGTATGAACCGGTACATTCCATGTCGCTTCTGGTCGTGATATTATGCTCAGTGGATGGTTTATAGATGGTTCTGTGTGCCAATAGCGGGGGTTCGGATGATGCCTTAAGTATGTACGTTAAACCGACAAATAAAAAATAGATTAAGCTTTTTACAATGTCTTGTTATTTATAACCCGAACACGTCTTCATCGATCCTATATAAGAAATGTGTTTGTGGAACAGTCGGCTGAACAGACGAATATGTTTCAAGTAAAGGAAGTTGGACTTTCAGATTTTTTAATACATACTCAATGGGTCTTAAAGATCAAATTAATATAATTGACAAAGAAAACAACACAATTAATACAAAAACAATTTATTGTATTCCGGATATCTAAAATACTGTTCCGTGCATGTAAATATAAATACTCGTGTCCTTAATAACTAAGTTACAGCTTCCATCACTTAAACTACAGTGTTCAATGAAAACGGACAGTCTTCAATGTGTTACATTATCATGGACATAAAAAGGACATGATTTTTGCTTTTATAATTTCAAAAATATAAAAATTGTTACGATTTTATTCCTAACATCCAATTTTCAACCCTGAGATTCATCCAATTGTTAAATTTTTAAATATAATTCTGGTTCAAAACCAAACCTTATTTCTATACGATGAATACCATCGGAAATATCACAATCATTAAACAATATGTACGTTAAAACTAAATATATGTAACTTACTACTAGAGACGCACAAAATAAGACTATGTGACTAGTGAAAATGCAGTTTAAATGCAATATGGTGTCAAAATTGTTACCATACACTGTTATACTACGCATAATTCCATCATTTCCAATTTTATTTAAAGCTTATAAAAGTTATTAAAATTTACGTTTAACAAATTTACAGTAAGTCAACACATCTACACGTGGATTGATTCATAAATATTGCAAAAAATAGACAAAGCATCACACAAATATGAATAACGCGCCCAGTAGAGCGTCATTGGCATCTGGCCAGGAATACATCTCGAGCGGGAATTAATTTTCCGAATGTAACGTAATTTCTCAGATAAAGTTTGTGTTACATTTAACGTACAATAAATTATTTTTAATTAATTCAAAGGAAACACAAATATAACACAAGCCCTACATGAGTAGCTAGCGATATTTGTCATTTTAATCTTTTTAATTTATCCTTATCTCCCATTTTGGCTCATAGCCGACGAGTAATCTCAAACTTATATTCAGGGTCTTTCGCTATTGTAGTGATGATTCACTAAATGCTAGACACTTGTCAGTCTACGGCAGGCGGGCCTTTAGAAGAACATCGAATATAGACAACACAGTAATATTTAATAATATAGGAATGTAATAAATAACATTACAAGATCAGTTATCGATTCCTCCGTATCATTTTAATTAGATAAAGATTATATAGTACATAATTAATAACAACACACACAAACAGTCATACATTTTTGTCGGAACTTAAAAGGTTTCCCTATACAATTATTATGTATTCATTAACAGCGCGACAGCATACATGACGATTGTCGATGTCTTTAGGAATACGAAACAATTCGCATGCTCTGTACAGGTGACGCTACGATATACAAGGACTATCTCTGTTAGCAACCAAACATATACATAAAAAACAAAGCAACAATACAGGAGAATATGTTACACTCATTGAGTATTTATAAGATAAACGAAATGTGATTGTGAACATCACTCGTTAAATGATCCCAGTATGTTACTTTATTGCTTACTCATCGCGACCGGTTTAAGTAATAAAATGTTCATATACTTTGGCAGCACGTCAATCTATACGGGAATCCCTTAAATAACCAACAGGAAGGGTAAGTCGGGGACAGTAGCTACTAATTAAAGGGTCTCAATACTTTGTACAATAGCTTCTATAGATCGTCGTACATTTTGTTATTTAAAACAACGTCTCGACTTGAATTCTAATACAAAAATATTGTTAGGATATTTGTACAACGTTTGTGCTCATCTCTGTGCCAATAGAAGTAATTTTATCATTTATACAAAACATAAGTTCAATATTGGTTCGGGTCATCAGATTTGGTAATTTTGCAACAAAATGGGATACCTCATTTATCGAGGTCTGTAATGCTAGTGATAACACTTACTGATATGATCCCTGAACCACGATAAAGACTAAGGCGGGAACGTTAATACTCTCACATTCAAATAAGCGAATTATCTTTTATAATAAACATGTTGTTTGAGCGATGTAAACCCCGACGGTCGGTATGGATTTTGTCTGCGCTCTTTTCCTCTTCGTGTACTGAAATTCGACAGAAAAACTAAAATTCTCACTCGCACCACTCAGACTTTAAACTTTACAAACGAGTTACATGAATATTAATGAGGAATATGAACAAAAAAATAACAAATTATTTCCATTATTCGTATAGGACTTCAATTAACCTTGGAGATTTGAATTCATTTTAATATAAAATTTTGTGTCTCGGACGAGTATGATATTTTATATCATTAAATTATTATTATATTAAATTCCTTCCAGTGTTAAACACTACTATCAAACATCTCGCTATACCAAGTTATTATTCTTTTGAGAAGCTTCTTGGTCGATCGGATTAAATATATTGATTTTATTATAAATGCGGCCTAGCAGACGACTGACTCAGACTAATTCCCCTCGAGACTACAATAAACCCCGAAATGATAACATGTTATATCTAAACATTATTATATTTTGTGTTCAGTCTGATTTGTGACGTAAAAAAAATATTACGTCCCTTAAAGTATCGAAAATTAAACTAAATACGTATTATTACAAACGGACAATTCTGAAAGTTGGTAAATAGTATAAACTCAAAGCAATTGTAAATACAACATGATAAAAACATGTTTTTTCCGAATCAAATGGTTTTGAATCATTAAGTACATTTAATGTTAAGTTTTATCAAAAACGTTACACTTAACGTCTTTACGTCACGTAATAGGTCATTGGTAGCTATCACTAATCATATTGGCCGAGGTTAGTGTTTTATAAATGCGTGGAGAACCGACGAATATCGTATGTCAAGTAAAGAGTTCAGACGTTGTCGACGTGCGATTATAATGGCATTCGCCCGACAAACTTTATAAAACGGTTAATGCCTCGAGTAACGGACATCGCCTCGTGTTCACTGTTTAATGATTTAGGAAAATCATTGTATTAATTGATTTCTATTTTAAGTACACAGTCGACTCCTACTTTTAAAATCATTATCTCGAGGCTACAGGCTTTAAAACAACCGACTTAAATCAAGTTTGGATTCATTATCATAAATTAAAACCAGAATAATAAAATACATTTTTAGTATTAAATACATATATTAAAACAGATTTAGCACACATAAGAAAATACATATAAATTACTTATAATTAATTATATATAGGCATAGCCAGCATATACCTAACAAATTTGCTTAACATAAATTATAATATATGTGATTATACATACATAAAGACTACATATTATATGGTTATAGTGAAGTCAGCATACATATACTTAGTTACAATAATAATTGGCAAAAATTTATAACTTGCTACGATTTAGTAAAAATATAATCCCAAATAAGATTACGGAGGGACATCCTACCAAGTGAATTCTATTCAAATGTTTATATTCCAGTTTCATGGGCACAGTTAAATAATTTTAATATTTTGTATGCATTATAGAATATAAGAAACTTTGAAGAGAACCTATCATCTAAGCTTAACTATATTAGTTAGAAAAGTATTAAAATATTTTTATTTTACAAATAAAAATGTTTTTAACAAACCAATCATCCAAATTCGCGGTATCCGCAAAACGATGACGATAGAGGGACAGATTATCGATATAAAAAATTTGGCTTTCAATTGTCATTAGTTAAGCACCGTACGCGAATTACATTCAATAAAAAAAATCCAAACAATGTTAAATTACTAAAGACATTTTAAAACTAGAAAATGAGATATATAAAATATTTTTTATATAATGAATTTTAAATTAATTATAAAGTAAGTATAATTTATGCGACAGTGTATGTGTCGAATGACGCGTAAGGTCATCGACTCACGCTCGACGAAAATATTTATAGACGGTGCCCTTGAGAAGGGCAGAGTTCCAAGCACCTCGACGGACAATCTCAATTTACCGAGCAAAATCAATACTGACTTGATAACAAACGGTTAAACAGACTTATCAGAAACACAACGTCCTGTTACAAAGACAGACATTACATGGGTCCGAAACTTTAAACATAACATATATGAAAGCTATTTAATTAATATGGAATTATGTATTATATTACTCACCATTGTATGTAATCCGTCATTTTCATTCCGTTATCGAGGGGTTGTACACTAAACTAGACGTATTCTTAGCGTGGCAGTATAGATCACTTAACCTTATAGTTTTGGACCACTTTATCGTACTCTACGGTTCCCTACGGCCCGCGGACGCACGACTAGTCGAGATATTGTAACGCATCACTTACTAGAGATATACTCTTAACATGGAAACATTAGTCAGTGTATAGGTTTTAGAGGTTCATTGTTTAGACTCGAGCCGCCCGCGCCGCGTCGATCTTATAATCATAATACATAGCTAACGATATATTTCTGGTAAATATAATAATAGAGGCCATAAACCTGTGCGAATATAAACAAATAAAATAGCTCATATCTGTTCTCAACTACACAACATGCAATATTCAAGCAGCTTACAGCCGAGTTGCTGACAATAAACACAATACAAAAATATTATGTACAAGTTATCACTACTGCCACAGATATTAATATTTATTATGGATACGTATATGTATTATAAGTAAATAAGGATAGGACGAGGAACGATGTATATAGAAAAAAAATAGAGAAATATACAATACACTCTATTTAAACATGAAATTTATTAAAGATTCAAAACATACAATGGTTGTTTACACAAAATAAAAATACGTGGAGGAGGGAGGCGACCGTGGGGCTGGCAGGCGGGCCCCGCGCCACCGACACATACTGACAGTAATATAATAATACCATATCATACGATAAAAGTACACATATAGGATATATCGTTAAGCAACTCAACTCACTGGTAGTCATGTCGTGCTCTCGCCGGTATAAAACTATATTAAATCTTACAAAAATACTTATGCGACTAATCTGAAATGCACATAGAGGATCTCGCGTCTCGACTACAAAAATATTTTAGAGTTTGGAATGAAAACTTTCGGCCCCGGGACGATCACAAACGAGACGGCGTTCGGAACGGCCGTCGACTAATTATTTCTCTTCTGAGTCTTAAAGCTAACCGATAGGACCTGCCCGTTGAGCGTGTAGCCGTTCAGAGCCTGGATGGCCATAGCGGCCTCGTCGTACTCCCGCATGTTAACGAACGCGAACCCCTTATTTTTCTTCGTCTCGGGGTCCTTGATCACTTTAATGGAGTCTATGGCACCGTAGGGACCGAACAGTTGCCAGAGCGCCAGTTCCTCGGTATCCTCGCCCACGTTGTATACGTACACCGTGGTCTGAGGGGCGGCCGGCGCGCCCAGCAGCGGCACCGGACTGGCCGGGGCGCCTAGCAACGGTAACGGACTGTGGTTAGTGGCAGCCATGGGGTTGAAGCGCTGCTGGCCCTTGTTGATGAAGGGCAGTGCCTTACCCGGGGACGGCAGCAGCGGCGGCGGCGACGCCTGCGGGAAGCCCGGCGCGAACGCGGTGGCCGGCCGTGCTCCGAACGCGCTCAGGTTGGTGCCGTTGAAGGCCGGCGTGGAGCCGTTGAACACGGCCGCCGCCCCGTTGTAGGCCAGCGGCGCCGCGCTCACGCCGACCCTCTGGATGGGCCGCGGGGCGTTCTTGTTGGCGCTGGGCTTGTTGGCGAACTTCACCACGATGGCGCCCGCGCCGGGGATCGGTGACTGGCCGTTCATGTGTGTTATCGCGTCCTCGGCCTGCTGCCGCGTCTCGTAGCACACGAATCCGATACCTTGTGACACCCGACTGTTAGTTATGTTCCCGAACTGACCGAATAGCATGTTTAACCGCTCTAGTGTCATGTCCGGAGGTAAATTACTTATGTAAAGATTTGACTCTGTGTCCGGTTTGTGGCTGACCTTGTTCTCTGGGTTCAGGAGCGCGAAGGACACCTTCAATGTCTTGCCCTGCATCAACAGGCCGTTGAATGCGGCTCGCGCCTTCTCGGCGTCCTCGTGTTTCTCGTATTCTACGAATCCGTACCCTCTATTTGCTATTAATTTACAGCTTTCTATTTTACCCATGGCGGAGAAGAGGGCATACATCATATCTCGCGTCATCAATTCTGGAATATAGTTTACCATAAGTTTGGTGGGTGACACATTGGAATTAGCGTCGCCGCCGCCATTCTCCATGTTCATATCGTTTTTTATCATTGTTCTTTATTTAACGAACTACACTACGACAAACAAAACTCTAATAAAACTCACACAGAAATATATTGGTTATTTCATTTGCAAAATAATACGAACAAAGAACGAACACAAAAAAACCTAAATCGTACAAAACGCCAACAGCAACGCCGGTTCACAAGTTCATCATCACACGACACATGAACGAGTTTGTTTTTGGAATGTTACCAGAACAATATTCTGTAATTTCAAGCCGCACTAAACTTTCAATACTCTTATCTATTTTCATAAAGTTGATATGAACGAATCGACGTGCATTACTGTACTGAGGCTAAACTTATTTCATTTATTATATTATTTTTAAAAATACACGTGCAGCAATTATTGTCAAAATTCGAATTTTATTTTTTACGTGGCACCATTCAATTTAGAATACATCGTCTATGGTGAAACATTTACATTGGATCTGTTTTAAAGTATAATGTATCTGTTTTAATATTAATTAAAAGTATGAATATTATTCTAAAAGGTTATTCGTATGATATATAATTTTATAATAATTATTTTAAATGTATTACTTTTATAGAAATATATTTATATATTTATTTCAAAAATATCTAGCCTTGTTTATAGAGACAGATGGAGAATCAAAAACCAAATGTGTTATATACATGCTCTTAGTATAGATATATAATATATAATATATAATAAAAGGATTTTTTATAATAAAATAGATTATATTTTTTGACAGTTGACAATTGACATTTGAAATTATTATGCTTTTTAGGTTATGCTACAAATATAAGATAACAACCTTCTATAAAATCAATCACAAAAAAATAAATTTTGATGCGCGAATTGGAATTCATCTTAATTGAAATTAAAATAAATTAAACATGTTCTTAACTAATGTTTTATTGAAAAAAGCTAAAAGCAAGTAGGTGTTTTTATATAATATTTTACAATACATACAAAGTATTGTGTTCAATTAACAATTTATTCATATTATTTCAGGAATATAATGGTATTGATGGAGAGTGTGGTTTCTGGACACAAATTCAACAAAATAAGAGAACGATTGGCTGATAAATTGGAAATTATACGTTTTGATCCTTACAGTAAGTTTCGAGACTTTGTATAATATAAATTACATTACTTTTATTTTTAGTTACATGAATTCATAATACTTAGTCTTGTTTCATCATATTAAAACGCGCACTCTTTTTATTATTTAATTCATTTAGATAATTTATACAATATGGCAAATAAAATGAGTGTAGATTAAATTATGTTCTTGGACTCACAAAAATATTTGTCACTTTGTAAAGGTCTGTTTAGTAAATATAGTATTTTGCCTGTCTAGTATATATACTAGTTATTTTTATATCTCATCTTCTAGAAACAAGCATTTAATTTAAATTTTATGACAATCATGATTGTAGATTACAATTATACAAATTAAATATTTGTTCCTTTGATACACTATGTAAGCTGCATTTTACTAAATGTACTTGGATATCATAATAATAATAATAGTTTATTTGCTCGAATGTGGGTTGACAAAGGCATTTCATACATTTACAGTGGTCCAACATATTCTGCCGATTTGGCATGCAGTTAATTCAAATAAAATTACAATATAATTTAAAATTTGTTGTTAAGAAATTCATTTATACTATAATACAGTTTATCTATCAGTAATTTAAAACAAAATACATACAAGATAACTTTTGGTATGGTTTGTCTGTCTTTTTGCATACAAATTACATATAGCAAGATAATTTTTGGTATGGTTTGTCTGTCTTTTTCCTTGTTCCCATTTATCTCTGAAACAGTTTGACCAATTTGAATCGGAACATCAGTGGTATGTAGCTAAGAAGAGATTTTAGAGATATACTTTTACTTATACCAAGCCTTTGTCAGTTTCTAAAACATTTTATATAGTAAAATATCTTTATACACTTTTTCACACAAATTTTAAGTGTGCTAATTATATACTCAATCAAACATGTCCATCTTAATGATATGCTCTATGATTTTTGCAAGTATTCATTTAAATAAAAGTAATGTTTTTGGATGTAATACATTTTTTTTATAACTACATACTCTCAATGTTTCGGTTCTTTTGCAGCAACCATGACTATGGGCTGACGAGATGAATCGTTGACATTTTAATTTATTTTTGTAAAGGCATGTAAAGTTTAATATAATCTGTTGATTTTTATATTACTGCCTGTGTAGGCAACAATGCTTAATCCACATAGTGAACACTTTAGAAATGTGCATTTCTTAAAGCTTCCTTAATCAGATCATTATTTGATGAAAATGGTGCCACCTTAAGAAAATTACATTTCAATATAAAAAATAAATTTTTGCAACTTAATCCTTTTTGAAGTGGGTTAGAAAGAAGCCTAGGTTACACTTGATAACATTACCTATCTACATGTGTAATTCCAGACATCAGTCACTTTTTTTAATAGATTATCTTGAAGAAACCAACAGACAGAAAAAGATTATAAAAAAACTGCAGTTTTTATATACTTGTATATATATTAAGATAAAGTTACTGACATTCTAATTTAAAATAACAAGTTAATTTTTATTTATTACTTCAGCAATTTTATCACCGTTCCTGTTAATTATAATATTGCATTTAATTTCTTTGATATTTTCAGTTCAAGAAGAAAGTTTATACAAAGAAAAGAAGAAAATACGAAGTATGAAATAAGCCATCAATTTAATAAACATAGTAATAGGGTAGTGAAACAACAATATATTTGTTTAAAATGTAATTAAATTTAAATAAACATCTGTCGTGACAATGTGTTTTAATACAATCTATCTATTAAGTACAATATTTAACATCATTTAATATAATAAATTTAGAATATATGCTTTACTTTCAATCTTTGTTGAGTGCTTCAGTTTCAGCCGAAGCGGAGAATCAATTCCTTATTCTGGTGCTAACAGTTAGACCATAATCACAATATATAAGTGTTAGAATACAATTAAAATGTGCAAACATTTTGCATATTCAATTAAT
>DVQO01001024.1:0-11606 GCA_018231785.1 Danaus gilippus
GCTTTCAAACAAACAAACAAACAAACTCTTCAGCTTTATAATATTAGTATAGATTGCACTGTTTTAAGGCAACAACTATACTTATTCCTTTTTAGACGAACCTTAACTGAGTTTTTTCTATTTTTTTCTACTCATACCTCTAGAGAGATAGAAAGAAAGCTAAATTTCGTTTCGAGTTAAAATTTGACGATAGTAATACAAGACCACAGCAAAGATAATTACTAAACTTAATATGAAATTGCTCTGTCAAGGTAACCCTCTAACTTGTATCGACACTTCGTTGTATGGAGCGTTGCTGCTCGTTGATCCCGAGGACGAATACTTCCCCGAAGAAATGGCGACTTTGAAGAGGGCAGTAGACTCCGGTCTTTCACTGATTGTTTTTGCGGATTGGTACAATGCTTCACTGTTGAGACATGTAAAATTCTATGATGAAAATACACGACAATGGTAGGTTTCTATAAACGTTAAGCCTAAATACATAACAGTCTTTTCCATGTTCTTTACTGGGTATATTAATTACATACTTTTGTAAATCTCAAAGGTGGATACCAGAAACTGGTGGTACAAACGTTCCAGCGCTAAACGATCTACTAAGCATGTTTCAAGTGAGTACATAATTCTTAGACAGCGCTACCAAGAGTTCAAGTGCCAAATTACTCACATTGCTTATATGATTAGAACTATAATTAAGAGGGGAGATATATTTCGGTACAATAATAAGTTTATATGCAAAAAATAAAGTAAAATTATGAGTGGCTAAAACAGGTGGCGTTTGGTGATCGCGTGTTTGAGGGGTCGTTCAAGTTGGCTGGCCATCCAATGTACTACGCTAGCGGAACACACATACATAGCTTTCCAGAACATGGCGTCTTGGTGTCGGCGAAGCTATCGGATCAGGGGCAGCAGGTATTCGAAGACATTAGATAATATCTTCCTAACATTATAATTCAAAATATTAATCAAATATTAAATCCACCTAAAAAATGCAAAGCTGCAAAGTAGTTCATCAAAGAAATTACTTCAACTTAAGAAAAGGAATTACAATAGAATTACTCGATTTTGAAAATATCAAAATATAAATTTTGGAAATGAGCAGGGCATATTGGAACATTCTTCCTTCTTCACACCTCGGTGGCTAACAAACAAGAAGAAGCCCTTAAGAAAATTAATCCAATTAGTATCGATCAATATATAATTTTTCTCTAACAGATAATGTCAGGCGAAAAATCTGGAGGGGGTCAGACTCGTAAGACGGTGGAAGTGCCGATATTGGGTTTGCTGCAGACTGACCCAGAAACACGTGACTACAGCAACGATACTAATGAAAAACTACCTAAGGTTTGGCTCTATTGGATGTAGGTGCTATCTATTACTTATTAGGTTTCTTAATATAGTTTAAATATTAGCTCGACACCCCTTTAATTTAACTACCGAAAGCTTGGGTATATTTAACTATGCTATGGAACAATGAATAAAAGGTATGTCCATCCATCAGGCTGGCCGATTGGTTGTTTACGGTGACTCTTCCTGTCTGGAAGGAGGAGCTGCCAGACCTTGTCACTGGTTACTTCTGGCAGCTCTGCAGTACGCATTGGTTGGTCATATGCCGTCATCGCTTTTGGACGCAACGACATCTACTCAACACAGAGACGTTAACATAATACCATCAGGTCTTATAAACATATTATATTAAATATAATATTCGTGTTCGCTGAAAAAAAATACGATTTTATAATGTTCTATGTCAAGTGGAATTTCTTTTACGTTAAAATTTTTCTAATCCTTCATTTCGCGTCAGTCATAATTATAATGCATTTTTTGGAAAAAAAATTTTGTTTGTTAATAAATTTTAAATCGAAAAAAATAAAGATCCTAGTTAAGTATATCTAATTTCAAGGAAAATTGCTAAATTTGTTTTATAAGACACTTCCATTAGTTTCAATACTGAATACTATGTTTCAGATCTCCCGAAGCGAGCTGAAGGCGGTCGTCTCCACGCGTACTCTCGTGTTTTATCACCAGATGGCAGCGGGCCGAGGCCTTTGCCTGATTGTGTGGTGACAGGCCCCATGGACCCTGAACCAGTACACGCACCGCCATCCGCTAGGACCCTCGCACCACGACACAAACCCACCGACCCCAAGAGTATTGGTACATCCATAAAACTTACAAAATTTTATTCTAAAAAAATTTAATTCTGAAAATCTAAGTCATTTAGTCAAATGCAAACACAATGCTAGCTTCAAAACAACAGATAATTTTTTTTGTCGACAGTTTCTGTCTCTGTTAAGAATAAGTTAGTAATAAGTTTAAGTTAGTTTATCTATTGACCGAAATAATAAAAAGGACCAACAACCGTTGTAAGAAAATAATATCGCTGTCTAGAAAACTTAACTAAACGTCAAACCTCAACTTATAAGAAACTAAATCAATATTATGATCTTCCGTGCATAGGTATTTAATATTAAGAACCCATTTGACTGTATTTCATATATTTGAAGTAAACGTGTTTTAGCTGTTGTCATATTAGCTGTTATTTTTATATAGGCGCACCTGAAATCGAAGGCACTGAAGCAGCACCCCGTGCGTGGCGTGGAGCCGGTGTGGCCGCAGCTCGCAGCGTCGAGGACGATCCGATCCAGACCTCATTCATCAGCCGAGTGATATCGATATGCTCCGTATTCGTCATAATATATTGCATCGCTGTATTCTGGAAACGATGTGCCCGTATTATCAAGAGACGTAGACTTGTCTCATTGGCCACCTAGCAGGAGGCCTCGCCATCCGATGAGGTGGCGAATGTGAGGGAATAAACCCCATTGTACGCAATGTACTAAAGCCGCTGCCAAAATCACTAAGGCCGGTCCAAACCATTGATTAGGGATAATCCCTAAACATGGTCATACTTAAAGACCTCTTGTCTTCTTAAAGTTCTATATTACCGTCTGCATTTTTGGGCTGAATAGTAGTATGGCTTTATTGATGTTGAAGATTATCACTACCAACGTGTAGAGCTTATGACGTCACTATACCATAGACTAAGGCTAAAGTCTACTATTACTATTTAAATGTCCATGTTTCTTGTTAGTGTTTTATTACACTGTCTACATTTTTGGGCCGCTTTATAGCCTGTGAGTTATAATAAGATAATTATGTTAAAAAAAATCGATATTATCAAATCGTAGAGCTTACGATGGTGTTATATATTATATATCATAGATTAAAGAGAAATTCCAGTATCGGTCGAATATTAATGACCGCATGTCGAAGTTCTATCGTATTTCCTATTTCGGTCTGAACTATAATGACTTTATATAGACAAAGATATAACATATATAAAAAACGTTATCAAATTGTAGAGCTTAAGGTGTTTGTGTATACCACAAACTCAGACTAAAGTCTAATTTAGCTCTTATGTCTTATTAAAATTCTACAATACTGCCTATATTTTTTGGGCTAATTTATACCCCTCGACTGTATTAATATTATTTGATATTTGAAATCATTATACGTCAATTTCTAGAACTATAAATGACGTTTTAATTAAGCTATAATGGAATGAAATTTTGTAAACTTTTATTGAATTTTTTATATTTTTTATATGTCCTAGACTTGTTTTTTAATTTATGTGACTTAATTTTTATGGTACTGCGATCATCAATGACTTCGTATATCTGTTTCTAGATACTAAAGTATCTTTGTATTCCTGAACAACTGTGTTGACATAAAACATACACTATACATGTCTGTTGGAATAAAAAATAATCTTAGTAATAATTGGTGTCGCAGAATATCTTTATGTAGTAGAATGACTGTTACAACCTCTGTTGCAAAAATAATGTTAGTTTAAGTAGGAAAATTAAAATTTAATCAATCATTACAAGTGCTTTTTATTTCTGCCCAATAATCTACTGTCAGGTTAAAATATTCTGATTTAATCTATCGAATTGTTTAAACTTTTCCGTATCACTACATTGATAGTCTCAACAAAAAGATGATAATTTTTTTTTTGCAAGTAATTTTCTATTTAATATATTTTTTTATGTAAATATTGCTTCGTTTATACGTCTTAATATTATAGTACAATTATTATTTTAAAACCATGTAGGTATTTATCAGAAAATTAATGTAGTTAACATTTTTCTCATATTTTTTTTAATTTAAATAACACTTATAGTTTAATAGTTTTAAGTAAATAAACTGGTTAATTAGGTACTATTCAAAAAAAAATATGCTTACTGGCAAACTTTTATATTTCGAAAAACGTACGAGTGGCTTATGTCACTAAGATCATTTGATTCACCTAGCACAAAATGAATCAGAATCATGACTTTGCATGATCTTAATTTAAATACTTATATTTGTTTAATGATTTGACTAAATTGATATCAAAAATATATGCGACTCAGAAGCCATCTTTAACAGTATATGCCTACACCTAATAAATTGTAACGTTGATGTTATTATTTCGCTTTGTTTTTAAATATAGTGGAAAAAATCGAAGGCGGTGCTTAATCTTCCATAAAGTCACGATAGTTTCACGTTCAAATTGGCGCCACAGTGCAGCCAGACCCCGTAGGCGCACGCGCGTTTCATGCATGCGTCATTCTTTACGTAATAGCGGTTCTAGTTCGCCAAACGTCAAGTTCGCTTCTGACAATTCCATTCAGTAATCGCGGAGACACCGTCAAAGCAAGACAACTCTATCAAGTGCGCTCCTTTTTTTAGCGCAAACATAAACCATGTCGCGCGTTTACCAGCCATCCGACTATGTGGTCGAGAAATCACGTTTGCCGTCCTTCGAAAAATATAAAGAGATGCATAAAAAATCATTAGAAGACCCAGAGGCGTTTTGGTCGGAAATAGCCAAAGAATTTCACTGGCAAACCCCCTGTCAGCCAGGAAAATTTGTTTCGTACAACTTCGATATCGACAAGGGGGATATTTTTGTTAAATGGTTGGAAGGGGCTACGACGAACGTTTGCTTCAACGTCCTTGATCGTAACATAAGAAATGGTCATGGGGATAAAATCGCTTACTACTGGTAAGATATTTTTGAAATTGCCATTGAAGAATCAATAGACAGCTGAGCGAATGCAGCGAACGGAGACGGCGCGCGAACTTATTGATTTTTCGTTTTTGTAACAAATTTATTTTAGTAACTAATTGTTTGATGTTTTACCATTACATAATTTATTGGTTTATGATTTATAAACACATTATTATTTAAATTTATAAATATATTATTTTTTATTTGCATTATAGCGATTTCAATATAACTCTAACGAGGTTTTAAGAAGTGCTTTTTTTAAGATAAATCAACACATTGGCCGCTGAACATTCTTTTTTATTTAATTTTATGCTTATAATTACATAATTTTTTATTCTTACTTTTATTACATCAATGTAACTTTACATAGTACTATAAATTAAATCTACACTATCATATTCGTTTTAAGTTAGTTCGATGATTAATTGATTCAAGTGAGTGTGTACTTATTCTAATTTCAGCTAATAAAAAGTAACAAACTCAATTAAAATGTCAGTAATTAGGTACTATCTATAACTATAACCGACTTTTTAACTGAATTTTCTATTTTAATCGATAAATTAAATCACAGGTCGGGTTATCAGAATACATTAATCTTTATGAGAATAACGTGAGAGAACAATTGTAAACTATATTTATAGATGAAAATTTCAGTTAAGGGTTATTAAATGAATTAAGTTTGATAGTTAAGAAACTTCAAAATGCGCAAATAAATGATTACCTCATATGCAGCTTCCGCATTGCAGTTGATTTTAAACTTTGGACCCAATTTTTATATTTGAGTCTTTTGATATTTTAATACTTGATAAAAGGACGGTCAAAGTGTAATTGGAGTCTAAGAAAAAACAAATTCTTCAATTGATGTTTAATATATTGATATATAGGAGTTCTAAAATTTGTAAGATAAAAGCGTAATTGAAATATTAAGTTTTATAGCAGACTGTGGCTTTGAGGTATAAGCTATATCGAAGTTGCTTATGGGCACTTTTATACCAAATTTCATAAAAAATTTAAACTTCTTCATCTGCTTTTGAATTTTGGTCACTGGTTAAAGGTAGACGGCAAATAAATTGGGATGCGATTTAAAATATGTGTGAGGTTGCGTTACAAAGGATAAGTCTAAACGGCACTGAAAAGCATTCATCTTCAATCACTGCAAAATTGATAACAATAGACAAATTTTATAAGTTACAAATTTATTTTAAATTCTATATTTAAAATTTTATGCGGGAAAATGTTATTTTACTCTTCTGTTTTATAAGCAGTTTAAATAATCAATTTCAGTTTATTAAAGTGGAAATGTTTTCAAATTTAGTTATGAAATATTCTATCGACTCCCTTAATATTAATGTTGTAAATCGGGAAAATAATAAATGCATTTACCTTCCTCATCGAAATCTTGTATGTAGTACAATACTTGACCTTACCTTGTAATAATAGTCCGAGTTCGTTGGTACTTGTTTATATGCACGAGAACAATTAACCTAATAACGTAATGAGTGAATTAATAATAAATACATACATATTCCGTTACATTGTCACAATTACTGGAAGTTTAAGTTGAATAAAATTAAGCCGCAGTTAGTCAACATTGCAATTATCTATGGTGCCAGATTTAAAAATTTGGTAACGTAGAAAAATAGGTATATCATTTTACTCAAGGTTGACTTTCAAAACAGCCTCTGTAGTTCTTACAAAGACACCTTTAACGATATTAGTACTATGGACGAAGCGTGAATTGAGTAATGTGTAATCATATTGTTATATAACAGAAAAACCAAATAATAAATAAGAATAGTACCATTATCATATTATGATTATTACTATTACCAAATATATATGAAGTAAAAACAATTCAGGAGTATTATGAGAAAGAATTAACATTTAGATTATTACTCAGGGAAGGTAACCATACTGATGACTACAGCCGAATCACATACAAAAAGCTATTGGATTCTGTCTGTATGTTTGCGAATGCTCTGCGAGAGAATGGTGTCCGCAAAGGAGACAGAGTAGCCATCTACATGCCCATGATTATGGAGACGGTCATCTGTATGTTGGGCTGCGCAAGAATAGGCGCAGTACATTCCGTTGTAGTAAGTTAAAATAAATTATTAAATACTATAAAATAAAATATCCTAATACATTCAATATATCTCCATTGTAACAGGATTTTAACGAATCAACCATTAAATTTGCAATCCGGTATTAATTACTTCCTTAAGTGTAACTATTATTTTTAGTTCGCCGGATTTTCCCCGGATTCACTGGCGGAGCGAATGTCCGATTGCAAGGCAAAGGTCCTTGTAACTGCTGATGGGGCGTGGAGAGGAGAAAAATTGCTTGTATTGAAGAAAACCTGCGATCAAGCTCTCGAGAAAGCTAGAACTAAACATAACCATGAAGTCAGCTTGTGCATCGTTGTGTCCCATTTGGGGAGAGTAAAACCATGTGGAAAGATGGATGATATAAAGAAACTGGTAAAAATATATACTATTGTCATAAAACCCGCTTTTATCTCATGAATTTCAAGGTTTAATATAAAGTGGAACAATGTAAAGGCAATGGCAATGGATATAAAAATCATTAGCTATCATTGTTTCGCAGTACGATTGGAATTACAACGTGGATGTATGGTGGCACGAGATCATGGAAGGTCAATCACCCATCTGCGCTCCCGAGTGGATGAATGCTGAGGACCCCTTGTTCATGTTATACACTAGGTATTAAGAAGTTTCTTCCTGCGACTAATATAATAATAAAAACTGTACAATATTACGAATAACATGAATGATGAAACTTGGCTCAAACATAGACTTTTACATTTATTATCGAATAAAAATCTACAATCATTGTACAATTAACGTTACATGGAAGTTTTTTAAATTGATTTTTTAATGAGATTAATTGAACAATTTAGTCAAACTGTTTGAGTCTCGATATCGCATTTGCGGAATAAATGTTTTAGCGGTTCCACGGGCAAGCCAAAGGGCGTTCTACACACTATCGCTGGGTACATGCTCTACGCGACGACTACTTTCCGATATGTGTTCGATTATCGCGAGAAGGACATCTATTGGTGCACCGCTGACGTCGGCTGGATCACGGGACATACTTACGTCGTGTACGCACCCCTTGCGAATGCCGCCACTTCGCTTATGGTGAGTATTTTTTATTACGAATTCATTTCTTCAAATGTAAAACTACTAAATTTGTAAAAGAACGAGAATTGGACGAAATTTGAAAGATAATCAAAGTTATTTAATTGGTTTTTAGTACATAATGAAATTCAAAATTATATTCAATCAAATGATAAAGTTTACCTTAAAATTGTTTTACATAGTAAAGGAAATGTACAATTACTTCACAGAGACCACAACTTCTATATACTTTTTATTATTCGATGCGTTAATTTTATTTTAAACGACTTTTTTCAAAACCTTTAAATGAGATATGATGCAATATTTGCAATAATGAATACATTTCTATATCAATGACCTTCCCATAACAGATTTATAAGTGGAAACTTATCTTTGCTTAGAATCAGGTTAGAGTGTAATGTAATTTATCTTTACAATCATCTTTTATCTTTCAAGTTCGTACTTCATGATAAATATATCTGACTGTGTTTCTATACCTTTCAAATATTAAATTACTTAAATATTGAAGTTAGATTTTGTTGTTCTAATAAATCATCATTTTAATCATTCTTTTGACGGTTTCTTTTAAATATTTATTGAATAAATTATTTGTATTATCGTTCGTAATACATTTTATGCTGCAAATTCTTTGACCTCTACCAAAGTCGGTGGACATCTCAGTCTGTTGATCGGTAAATCTCAATCGACAGCTTAAAGAACCCCTTTTATTATGTTAACAATGTACAATGATCGCTGTTCTTGAGACGGGTGCAATTTGCAATTTTCATATAGGTTATTTTTAGATTAATTTAGTATATATCAATTTGATTCAATACGATTATTTTGTTTTACGTAGGTAATATACAAGTTGTTCAGTTTATACAGGATGTTACGAATGTAGGCATTCAAAAACAATAACTCTAAACAAGTAGTTTTTTTACAGTTATATAAATTTATTTATTTATTTATCTAGAATAATGATTATTTTTCTTAACATACACACCAACCTACATTCACGTAATCATTTTATTGTCTTTTTTTATTTATTAAACATTATCCATAAAAACTTTGTTTGTGTAAAGATTTACATAATTAAATGTAAATTAAAAGTAAACATATATAATGAAAAATTTTATAAAAATGCAATATATATTCGGATATTTTTACATCCATGTATATGAAATTAGGACAAAATTCAATTGTCCACTACCAACTTTAATTTTGTGTGTGACTTTCACTCCGGCTTTACCAGTACCTACTTTTAACGTAGTTAATAGGCTGTTTTATAATAGAAACCATTTTAAATGGTTTCTCAATGAACACCGAATATTATTGGGATAAAATTTTTGTATTACCCAAATATGTATTAAAGATAGACAGGCGAATAAAAAATAGTCTTAGGATTTAGAAAGGACATATATACATATTAGAAATTCGGTGAATACCAGAATATTTTATTAGTAAAAATACAGAATAAAGCCTTGACATATTGTAGGTCCGTTGAAGCCAAGGTTATTTTTACTCATTACCTTTTACCTCATTAATGGCGTTACCCTTACCCTTAACCAACAAAAAAAATTACCGCTCAAGCAAGAGTAGGTAAGTTAAAAATACCGTTTTTAATTAAAATTAACCATTACACAGTATGTAAATGACAAAGCTCTACTTTTGTTTTCCCTATCGATTTTTCTTTCACGTTCAAATATTAATTTGTTGTTGCCCTTAAAAAATTCAATCATTTGACTTTGAGACGAATGTGTCATGCTATACTTACATTTTTTAAACTTTTCGACATAATAATAAATGCAAAATGGTTTAAAATCGATCGGATCATAGAAGGTTTTAAAGAATTAGATTGAAAATGCTTGAGTTGTTTATTAAATATTGATTCTCACTGTCATTGTCACGAACATTAAATTTTTCGAGTTAAAATCATACAAATGACTTTTATTGTGCATTTTTGCAAGCAGACTTTAGTATATGTTATTAATTTGTTGATATTTATGATATATATACATTATTAATTTTGAATTGATAATTAATTATATTTAATTTAATTTAATCCCGTGGATTTACATTATAAAACTTAACATAAGAAATTAAATCTTGTAGTTGTAAAACTTAAAAGAAATATAAAGGAAATATATACGTATTTTAAATAAATATAAGATAATCATTGTCAGTCTCCATTTACTAACGACGTTATTACTTAACCATAATCATTGAAATTGTATGAAGCGTAAACATTTTGTCAAGGTCCCTATTATTTATAATGCTCTCGACTCTGTACCTCTTTTCCAAAGACTACTTTTATTTATTTTTATTTTTATTTACGGTTCACACAACAGATTATAATTTATAACTAAATATACAAATAATTGATGAGTAAACATTATAAATGAGCTGAGTTACAACCCAACAACTACGCGAACACAGATTATAAACTAAAAATTTCAGTTACAATAAAAAAAATACATTAGCACTTAACAATACACAAGAAAACACACTTATAATTAATAGGAAGACTTTTACATAGAAAAATATGAACAGGTTACATAGTACATGCAGCAATCAAAATATAATGAAAAATAAAATTAAACAATGAAATTATAAATTACTGAACTGAGGAACTACATAATGGATAAAAAAAATAATAATAAACAAATTATTTTAAAACTTTGCTTTGTATTATGAATGAAATTAATATAAATACACCTTCAATTTCAGTTCGAAGGTACACCATTCTATCCTGATAACGATCGCTACTGGTCGTTGGTTGAGAAGTACAAGGTTACTCAGTTCTACACAGCACCCACTGCCATTAGAGCTCTGATGAAATTTGGCGACGAGCTCGTCACCAAGTAAGTAAAAATCGTATTTCATTTAGTTTTTCATGTACCGAATCAATTTTACGCTTACATAAACTGTTTATTACTGCTTATGCGCCGATTTCTTAATTGATTTCCAATATCTGCTTTTACTACAAACTACGTTGGATATTTTTTAATAATATGAATTTCTTTGTGAGCGTCGTTGGATCATTGGTGCCTACTTCTATATTCAATCATGAATATAAAGTTTGGCAAAAAAACCTCAAAGCAAAATGTCCACGGATTTGTCGAATTCATAAAATTATTAAAATCGTGGAAGCTAATATTTGTAACACACGCGAAAGGAAATTTATAATAATTCGTTAATTATTTTGAGTATAAAAATTGTGTTGTTATTTATTTATGGACTACTCATTACTGATTTACTTGTTTTACTACATTTTGTTATGTTTCTTATTAATAAAAAGTTATCATTAAAATCTTTAAGTATAAATTAAATACTATTCTAACTAATGTGTATATATATATATATATATATATATATATATATAGACAAAAATAATAGGAGTAAAACAAAAACAA
>DVQO01001025.1:0-11596 GCA_018231785.1 Danaus gilippus
TTTTCATTCGTAAATCGTTCAAAGCATTATGTTTAGTAGTATACATTGAAAAAATTGCTTATTTATGTAATAATGAGTTATATATTTTTTTGTTTCGTAAGATTTTTATATTTTTAGTCGTAATCTTTAAGTTATGAAAGAGGTCAATTTTAGATTAGCTTAATAAGATATATTTTTTATTCATTCTATAGAATCAATTTGAAAGGCTTTACAAATCCAGTGAAATCCGCAAAAGAATATTCTAAGATACGAAACAAAAGGCAGCTCTTATTAAATACATCCTCCCTTTTCAGCTTTGTACATAATTCTTTTGTATCACATTACTGGTAGAATGAATTAACGTATTCAATCACTTTTAATGTTGGATTTAAATTGATTGTAATTTCCTGCTTACTTTATTTGATATATTTGATGTGAAATTTTATAATAATGGCTTAACATTATTCAAAAAATACATAAAAATTATAAAACAGGTGGCTTATCGTATTACTGGTTGCAATATTTTTTGGACTCAAGTGACATAAATATATTTGTGCTAACTATAAAGTACCCTATTTTTATGAATATGAATTCTAGAATACTCTCTAAATGAAGTAGGTGCGACATCATTTTAAACTGTTTTTAGTTGAATCTCCAATTTTATTTTAATTCAATGAGTATATCCCCTCAAATATTTCATTTATCTATCATATCGCATTATAAGTGTAATGTGAACGCGTTTGGCAAAACTGATAAAGTTAATAGGCTTATGACGGCCCTCCATGCTAAAACTAATGATTTCAAAAAACACTAATATGTATATTCTTACAAGAGCTATATTTTTTTCGTAATTTCACAACACCACAATATTTATATTATATGTATGTGTGAAATAGGTTTAAAGTTACTATAACTCAAACTGAGATGTCGACCACAAATCTCTAAGAAATATGCGTCACCATCTTTATTCCCATCTTTGCATGTGTATGGCGGCAAAGAAAATTGGTATGATACGTATTTGCTGTTCCTACGTTTAATAAATTACATTTAATACCAAATCAGAATCAGCCAATGTCGCTACAAAAAAATGTGTTTCTGAATTATATTTCATAGAACTTATAATACTTATTAATCTTCTGCTTAAGAGGCCAATATTACTATAATTTATTTTATATTTTTTCGAAACATGTACCGTTGATGATGCCTCATAAATTTTTAGTCAATAAGTCTCACATAGAAGCATTTTATATATTTCTTCCTATATAATTTTCAAAAAGTAGACGCTACACTTTCATATCACGTAGAACTGAACAACCGACAAAGTACCGAACGTGGCGAAGTCCAAAAGCTATTGATAAGAAGCTTTATATAATATATTATGGATCTTTATAATTTGTATTACATGAATCAATACTCAATTTAATTCTTTTATTCTTGAGAAACATGGAATATGATATCGATTTATAATTCACCGAAAACATGTTTGAGTTGAACGATATTCTGTATATACTGTAGATGTGAAGTTAAAAATCAAACTTTTTTATATTGAAAATTTTACTTCGAGAAAATTTTTATGTATTTACAAAATTTTCTATATTGACTTAAATGAATGCTTATTTTAAATAATGATTTTTTACACAAGACATAGGCTTCATTATATCGTCCTTGCTAAAACCTTTGTCAGAACAAATTTTCCTTTTGTGATGGAAAATATAAGTTACTGTAATAATAAAATAATAATAGGAGTACATCTTTCGACAGTTGTTTTTAATGTAATATAACTAGTGAAGCATCAATCTATGTATGAGATATGATTATTTAATTTTTACTATGACTTAATAGGTAAGTCTCCATATTAGAAATTAAGGTGTTTAATGTTTGTAATTTGTACACATATTCAAAATAATCTGATTGTCAGTTAGAATTTCAACCATAAATATCTTTCAGGGAAATTTTTTACTTTTATAAGTGTCTTTTAATTAAGTTATAAGTATTTTTAAATTACCATAATACCTCTCGTAAATTTCTTTCAAAAGAAATGCGATAAGCATTATCTACAACAATAAATTACTACAATTTTTTTTGCACCTTTCGAATTTGAAAATTTTATAAATAAATGGATGTACGTAATTTCTTGCTATTCGGTACTAACTTTCGGTTTGGTACTTACTTTAATAAAGTTCTTAATAAAAGTATTAATATTTTTAATATATAACAACTAAACTGAGATCATAAACAGTATAAATATTAAATGTTACTGTTTCTTTTAAAATTATATAAAAATTAAATATTACATATTTTATGAATGTGTATAGAGTCAGGTTATACAAATTTCCAAAGTTTGCAATTAACAATATTCATTCATTAAACGCTAGACTCTTTTACATATTATGCAAATTCATGAATTTCGAACAAAGGAATTTAAAGTAAAAGTAAATAGTTCTGGCTAACCACAAAAACTATCGTAAATGGAATTCAATTACAAACAGACGACAAGGAGGAAAATTTGTACTCGCAACCAAGAAAATAGAATAAATAAAGCCTAAGTACGACGTATTCAATACCCATCTCGGGACATGTTCTCTAATAATAGAAATAGTTTTCCGATCAAGAAAGGAATCTGTGCTAGAATTACCATGCCATCGATTCTCCATTTCATCTGATGTTAAAATTCTTATTAGTTGACAATTTATTTTAATATTTCTTAACGAAGAAAGATGTATATAAGAAAATCACTTTGTGTATGTTTATAATATAATAATATTTAAGCTTAAATTTAATATTAATAAAGAGAACGACCGTTCAAGGGTATTTAAAAGTAATCCTAAACAAGGATTTAAAAATGTAGGTACCACATATAACCTTGGAATCCACAGCCTTCAGTTTGAATGAAAACTCTTAAACTTTGAAGCCACCTCTTTGTATAAGAAATTTTTGCTTACAACAAAATCCCAAACCACTTCAAGTTTGGTTTCACATCTGCAAACCCTTTTTCTAATAGATAAGATCTTACAAAATAAGATTTATTTAATCTTATACAATATAATACAATTAAAAGTCTGAAAGTTGTGATTTTTTTTAATATCGGGAAAACAAAAATTTCAGCCAAATGGCAAATTCAAATGAAAAGATGAGGAAATCTTCAAAAATATATACGATGCTAAGTATATCACGCCGACACAGACTTATTCTATAAAACACAAGTCTACCGTTAAATAGAGTGCTCTTCACATTTTTGGTATGCTGCCCCTCATTACTAAGTCTACACCTATAAAGCATATAAAGGAATGTTTGCTGCTTCGTTTATTCGAGCGATTACATAATATGAAATGTTTTGAAGTATTCTAAAAAAAAGAACATGAAAAGAACCTTTAAAGTCTTCGTCTCTGAACTGCACCTTACCATGCTCAGACTGTACTTGAATTTAAAGTTTTAGTGCCCTCACATGCAAAAAGTAGAATATCTATCTTCCAAATTTTCTCAGATAATAACAAGATGGGAAACGATTTCCTTAATGTCCCTACAATGTATGCTTGCTAGCCACAACTTAGCTTGAAGTACGTCGTCTGCTAGTTTAGAAAACTTAGACGTTTACAATGATTAATGAAGATTATTATTAATAATAGTATAAGCAAAGCAACGTGGTTTACAAATTATCAAAATAATATATTTATCAAAAGTTATTTTTCCTTCGTTATTGTAATGGTATCGTATTTTGGGTAAATTTATGTAATATAAACGTTCATTTCACATAAAGCTGTGTGATATAAGTTCTTTAATATGCTTATACGGATGTAACCCGACAGGGATTGGCTTTTAGCAACAAAACCGTCTGGGTAATTTTTTATTAATTTTTTTCCTACTGTATGAATTTTTTTGAATACAAAAAACACATTTAGTATTATTTCACTAAGAAGACTGAATCGTAAAATGGTTTGACGAAAATTCGCGCACACTTGCCGTTTAGGTATATTCTACTGTATTTCGATTTTACACTAAATGGTTTTCTTATTAGACGTTTATTAATTCTTTCTTATCTTACACTTTATTTAATTGACAATTTCATTTGAAATTTATCTTACCGAAAAATCCGCCGCCCATTATATGTATTTCATTTACTGAACCGTTTAGGACAAATATTTGTTTTTATAATAATAAATGTACATAGAAAATAATTAAAAACATTCATAATTATAATATTACAGTTATATGGGACAGAGATAACAAACTGAACACCCGGCCGCCAGTGATATATTCCACCAGATAGATTTCGATTACCTCTGTTTATGTGTCTGTTAGGTTCACACTAGATTAGCTAGATTACGTTTGTGGCGTTCATCCTGGCTTTATTAATTAATATTACTGCACTGTTTATAAAAATAGATACAGGTTATTATTGAATATTGAATAAAAATTATAACAACTTCGCTTGCCTTTCAAAAACACTGACGTTCTAGGAAATCATTCATTACTTCAAATCGTAAACAAAATGTTTTATTCACGATTATTTTTAAAAATCATATTTTTAAAAGCTTTTAGAAACGGTAAACTAAATCCGCAATACGTAAGTTATATTTTTTATTTCCACATTCGCGTGATACGTTTATTGTCCGGAGACCGTACCTGAATAAGCTCAATTATGTTGATTTAACCTTCCAACAGACATTAACTCATTTGATATTACTTAGTTTGTTTATACGTATTAAAATTCTTTTGTAAAAACCTAGCAAAAATAGTCTATTTTCATGTTCAGATGATATAATAAAATTTTAGTGGCTTTCAGTTAGGAACAATTACACTTTTATAATAAAAAAATTTCTGACAAAAGAATTATAATCATATCTTTTCACTATTAATTGACCTTTCGATGGAAATTTCCTCCTTTTTTAGATCCACAGTTCATTATTTGATTATATTAAAATTATTAGAACTCATATTATTTTATTAAAAATTTTCGCATGAAGTACATACATTCATGGCTATAATTATTATATAACATTAATATTAAAACGTGTATTCTCTGAACGCTAAACTTTTCCACCCCCGCTTACACACCTTCAGTTATAACATGAGATATGAGGTCATCCAGTATGACGTAAAGGTTGACAGAGGAGTCATGTACATCAGGTAATGTTACGGCTTGATAAATTTTATTTAGCTTATATTTATTGTAGAACCAAAATTTCTAAGCCAAATTATGTATGTGAAAGACATAATCTGAATTAAACAATAATTTATGCAATGAAAATACATAAACACTTATTTTACTTTAAAAATCGAAATTATATCAGGAAAATACTAACTGTAAAAAGTTCCTATACCAATTTACAATCAATGCTTATAGCAGTCCAAACTAAAAATTAAATTAATTTGTGCTCATTCAATCGTCATACTCATTTCACACACTTCATAATATGAAACTTTCGTTTACGTCTGTAATTTAATTGATCATATTTTTTACATTTAATTCTAAATTTGCCCCGAGCATAAATGCGGCTACTAAAAATCTTTAGCAAAATTCAATTCAGTCTCAATTTACTGTCATTGTTTTATCCAGTATGCAAGAACCAAAGCTGAAATAGAATTAATAATAGATATTTTATGTAGCTATTTCAAGATTAGATTATTCAATGATCACACAATGCCTATCTTAATTACAACTTGAAATCAAGAAACATATAATCTAAACAATATAATATCTAACTGCAGTAGATAAAACTTTATTAAAAGCAGTAATGTAACCCGTATGAACTGAAATCATACAAGATTATTTACAATGTCTCAATTCTATATTTTTCTTTAGAGTATTAAAAAGGTTTAATGAATGTAGATACTTTGAAACACAATTTTAAAAATAGCCAATAGTAGTACCTTAGTTGAATGACACTGATTTAATATAAATATTATTATCACCTACTTAAAAACAGTGGGAATATTAAATTCAAAACTAATAATTGTATTCTTGTTTCAAATAATGTAGGTGTATATGAACATACAAAATAATATACATTTCAGTCCAGGACCACTTTCTATTTGATGTTGATTAAAACAAAATTACAATATATTTTTACGGCGTTATTTATTTAAACCAGCTCCATAAATAATTAATAAATTCAGTATAAATTTTCAATTAAATTATTTAAATTCCTTATAAACAATTATATTTTAGGAATAACCTGTTTATTGTTTTTCGTAGTAAATTTACTGTGAGCACTGATATTACGTTCAAAATTGATTCGTGACTAAATGGTATGAAAAAAAACATATAATTAATTAAAGTAAGAATGAAGCCTCTTTTCCCAAATCGATTAAAACAAAACTAATTGTCATATACATACATATATACGTTCTCCGTGTCGACTATCTATCAGAGATTATTTTCATCTTCTATATAAAAAGCAGAACTACTTTTTTCACAAAATTCTTAATTAATCCCCTTTAAAGAGTATTCCAACAGCAAATAACATCCGTTGTGAATTTTACAGCGATTTAGATTACTTCCACTTGAGAAAATACTTCGACTAAAGGTATTCAGATCAAAATTACACGATGAACCAACCCGAGGGCCTATAAATAACAGTTTAACTTTGAATACTTCATAAACTCAATAGCATTAATAATGTGTGCTAATTACATATACATATTTGTTATAAGTGAAATTCCAAATTAAAATTATTCTAAAATTTAGAGTTTAATTGATTTGAAATTAATTTTAGTAGTATCAATCAATCTAACTACGAGTAGTGGGAATCAATTATTGTTAGATAGAAAGGCAGTCGTAGAGCTTGTTAATTTCACACCTCAGGCAGTTTCCGAATGAGGCCATTCCAAACTAGTAAAATTTCTTTCTCTATAGAAAGCACAATTTCGATCGTGTGTGGAATAGTGCTGTCACATCTGAGAAGGCTCTGCCAAATGTCTCCTTACTGGCTTCGACTCCATGAAGATATTTGACGATTGGTTGGCCCAGAATACAGGTGAAAAGTAGCCAGCCTTTATTCTACCGGATACACTCGAGAGAATGTGTACAGGAATTACAGACTTTAATTGCTGCATCCCCTTTTATCGTCAGACTAACAGGCCCAGGGTGGGCGTCCATCCTATCGCTTTAAATCTTCCTCGCATCCGCACGAAGTTGTACACTTACCCCTTCCTAATGCGAACAGCAAAGGATTGGAATAGTTAACCTGAGTCTGAGTTTCCTTCGAATTATAATTTGAGAGTCTTCAAGAGAAGTTTGAATAAGGTGTTACTGAGATAGTGCACTGACCATCTACGATTTCATTCCATTCCACAAATGGGTGGAATATCTTTTAAACACTGTCTAGTCGAAATAAAGTAATACCAATAATAATCTTAACAACATTTTGTTCCAAAGTAAGGATATGATTAGTTATCTTAAAATTCTTTTCAATAAAATTTTATATTTCATAATAATAGGTATTTTTATTTAATTATAAAGCCAAATATTATGCAATTATGAAGTCATCCAATTTTATTGAGTTGTGGTGTGCACAATTTAAAGTATGGGATAAAAGATTTCCCGTCAAGAATGTAGGCCAGTGAACATTCGACAAAATTACTTTATTTATTTGCTGGCTAGACCTTCTGTCGCCATCATGACCTTTTGGCTGTCTTTCAGAAGCGATTCCTTTGGAAGATACCTACATTAAGTCAAATAAGGTCACTTTAAGATATTTTTATTATGTATAAAGTAGTAAAAGTCAAGTATGAAGAAAATTGGCTTATTATCATATTAAAGAATAAGTTCTCCATTCCATCTTAGGAAACAGATTTATTAAAAATTTAAATTCTATAAAAGTTTATATATGTATATGAACATTTAAAACGGACAAGTCTCACAGTAAGTATATTTTACATTATATTCAACAGAAATAATAACAGAGGAAAAGCACAGACTTGCTTCATATTATCTGAACAAATATTTTATGGAAGAGATACAAGCGGCTGGGTCTGCATATAAAATACGTAGGACTTAACTTGATCCGGATTAAAATTTGAACGTGTTTAAATTTTTTAGAGACGGCAACAGAGTAGATTATTTTTTTAAGTACTTCATTGGCTTTTCACTGGTGATGAGTTTCTGAACAAAGACTTTCTTTCAGTCCGTTGGAAATGATAAAATAATATAAATATTCCTTCTGTTTCTATTCAATTGGTTTCAAAAATCGATTTATTACTAAATTGCACATTAAAATTATACTTTTATATTAAAGAGTCTAATTATATCCAAGATTTTAACAAAATGTAACTAAACTTACTTTTGCAATCCTATATATTTTATTTGTTTATATTATTTTGTATAAGAAATAAGCAAATAATATAACCATATTCCATATGCGGGATATCTGTTATGCAAGCGTAACTGGGAAATAAGTTTATAGTATAACAATGGTGTAAAGTACCAAATGCTGACTCTGAGTCATCGATGGGAATGCGAAACTGAAGACGACACCTCAATCCTTGCACCATCGGTGGGAATGGAAAATGGGTTATAACATAAATTCAGTCTGGCATCAATCGTTGACTTAAAGACACCTCTTTAGCGAGCAGTTAAATATAACTCTTAATTGTTAATTGAATATAAGTTTGTAAGTAAAACTGATTTTTCTTGCATCCTTCGCTAACACCAAACGTTATTAATCTGTAAATATAATCAGTACCTTTAAGATTAATATTTAAACAATTTCAACATTGTGATTCAACAACTTAAAATATATTAAAAGTTTTATAACATATAGCATCCATAAGAATTTCTTTTCTAAATACTAAAATCTTATTAAATTTATTATTCTCCCAAAATTAATAATGTTTGTTATTATTTTGCTGTACCCTCATAGATTACAAACTGCTTTCAGGCACCTGCTATATGACAACCAAGAGATTTCAAAATAATTGATCATAAATAATCTGAGATGTTAATTTATCAATAGCAATAAATTTTACTTGAACAAAAAACATCAATTCATAAGGACCTTTCTTGCGGATATCGTAAGAATGACAAAGTTTGGCCCTTAATTTTAAAAAGATATATTTCTTGCAAAGGATAAACGTTTTTTTTATGGGTCACTTGAATGTACTACGTTTATATTTCTTTTCGTCTTTCCAATATTAAGAAGGCTAATGTCTTTGAAAGTACCAATTAATAGTCAAACCATATAAACGTTAGAATTAATAAATATTTTTTTAAATCAGAGTTATTGAAATACACAATCATATTAAGGATACTACTACATATTCTGAAATTACATATATGAATTTTCTATTTACTTCTTCCATAAGTTTTGAAACTGTTTACAATTTAAAATACAAATAAAAATTAATTAACTGGTCTATCTCACAACTTAGTGTTTCTCTAATTTTTCATTGCTGATATACAATAATATTCTTCTAAATTGTAGTTATATTTATGTGTGTAACTATTTTATCATTTTTTTTTGAAAATATGTTCTTTAATAGAAAAAAAAATTGTTAAATCTTATATTATACCAAATATAAACTGCAGGTGGATTGTTGTTATTCTGCGTTAATGTGCGAAAACAATTGCAGGAACCCTAAAATATAGCATTAAAGTACATAAATCTGTATACCGTCCCATTGCCAGGCGTCCAGAGGCCGTAACATTAAACATTGCAGTGACACAGCAATGAATGTCGAGCATAAATTACGGACATGGTGATATGTGTGACTAGTACCAGGCAATGTTATTACATAAACAATTACTATACATCCCTAGTTTATTAAAACAATACAGTTGGAAACTCAAGTAACTCAATACGTCTGTAATACACAAAACATCCAGAAACAGTAAAGTACTAACACATGAAACGAATTATAGGTGACTTTTAAATTTAATTTTGAATAGTATGGCTAGCTAATAGATGTTTACTTCATGTAATACAAAAGCTTACATTTTCTTAACGATTTCCTTATACAATACTGTTAGGTGTCTTCAAAACAACCCTTTAATAATCTGTTAAAAAATAAGTAACATTCCCTAACCTAACAATTTCCACTCCATGAATTTTGTTATTGACGTCAAAGCAGTTAAATTGTTAGATAAATGGAAACTCAATGAATAACTTAAATACAAGCAAACTCAAAATTCAAATTATCTTCCATAGTACAAGAATCGTCATTAACAAATATCAAAATTATATCGCTCAGTATAAAAAAAGGTAAAAACGTTTTTTATATAAAAATTGTTGCTTACTCCTTAATCTTTTTGTAAAATAAAATAATAACGTAGAATATTTTAGATGCTAAGAAGTTTGAAAAGCTGCAGGTCTAGATGCTATTCTATTAAAATGGATTATTATAATGGATTCACAAATCGCTGAAGGCTATTGTAACATGCAATACGGAACTTAAATTTAATTTTATTAACAAATTTTAGTATACGTAAATAACTATTATAATTTCTAAGAGTTTTGTATATTAAAAATGTTTTGATATACACTTAATTATTCTGTAACAGATGGTTCATTTATATCGACAAGTACAAATGAAAGCCTCAGTGATGAAGTACCGCTTATAGAGCCTGATCAAGTGTGAGAACGACCCCCTTTAAAAGCAATATATCTTATTGTACTGACATATTAAAGACATCTACTTGACTGCACTTAGAATCGTTTAAATGTAACCTATTTCTATTAATACGCCATTTATATTTCTTTTTTATTGTAAGCGTTTGTTTGAAGTACATTTTCTTTATATAATAACAAATGTACAATTTTAAAAAAGTGTGTTGAGTATTGACGACTTGTAACCTTCTCCAAGATACGTAATAAAAATAAGTCATACAAAAATAAATTATGACGACAAATATTATTATTTCGTTTTAAAAATAACATTCATAAATGAAAAATATCGCAATGAAATTTAGATTATTTTGGTAAATACAACTTGCACATACGATTTATTAAAAGTTTATTTAAAAAGACAAAAAATAGGAAAATGCTATGCAAAGCTTAGTCAGAAGCATTACATCATATCTCGGAATGTAGTTTCCCTCATAATATTTACATGTAACTGAGTGAATAATCACCCAACTTTAAACATTAGCGTACCATAAGGCAGATTGGTTGATAATATAATGCACAATTCTTCAGATTAATACTGCTTTACAAGTTTATTATAGAGCTCAGGATTACTGTTATCCAAATGAGACTGAAAATTTATAACAACTTATGTGTTTATGTTACTCTAAAATGCAAATACTAATAAAGAAAGTCTTGAATCTTAAGAGTAATTAAGAGTACCATTCCTTTACAACAGGCTGGTGTATACAAACTTGATCGTGACTGTGGCTTGTCAAACATTAGAGATACAAAGAGGAGTATCGGTACAAGGGTATAAGAATATGTCTCGGGCGCTAAAAATTGGCCGCTTGTCGACGGCAGCGTGTGAACATATGTATATTGTCTACTAACCAGGCTTCCTCTTTCGTGAAAACAGGTTCGTATTTACTTAATAAACTGAGAGTAATCCACGAGGCTATTGGAATAAAAAAAAATCAGGCTAATTTCAATAGAGAAGATGGTTGGAATCTATCTAATAACTAGGACCCCTCAGAACTAAAATATAAAATCCCATG
>DVQO01001026.1:0-11594 GCA_018231785.1 Danaus gilippus
TTATAAAGTATTAATGATTTAATCAATTTTATTATTCTTATAAACATATCAAACACGATCGAAGTAATAAAAAATTGATAAACATAATACAAAATGTCTGATGAATAGCTTCCTAAGCTTATAAGACGCTTCACATCCATTTAACCAATAGTTCTAATTGTTGTAAAAAAAAAGAAATTTGTGTCTATAAAAGAAGTATTTTATAACTAAGAGAACCTATAATATGGTAAATCAAAAAATAATGACAATTATCTTTAAAAATAAAACTAGATTTATCTTATCTCAAAGCCTAACCTCAATCTCATCACCTTGGTTCAGTGCTGCCATCTTTTAAACGCTTTTGACATATTATTTTATATTGCTTTTACTACTTACATTTTTAATTTTAAAATTATCGTCTTGTTTCCATAAACTAACCTCACAAAATTATATATAAAATAAAGAATAACAGAATAATACTTTAAATTTATGTAACCTATTAATTATTGTGTATTTTTTACAGATGTCCTCAGAGCAGCTATAGTTCAGGAACTTTTTAAAACTTCTTTTGTGATACCGAGTATATACGAATTTTATTTTAATAATTAAAACCAATTTTGATCTTATGCATTTCAAACTAAACACTTTCACGACCAAAAGCTCAAAGAACTAGAGAAACATAGTATTTTTTAAAGCAATTTAAAGCACACTGAGAAGCATTTATTTACTTGTTTATTTTTTTGTATAAAGTCATATGAATTCCATTAATATTAAGGTTTATGGGTCCAAAATATAACCTGTAACTCTTGCCAAGTTTATTTATGTTATGACAATGATATAATATATATTTTTTACGTTATATTAAAATGTTAACTGTCTTAACTCGAAGTTTCATGAGGTTTAAACAATAAGAGAAGACCAAATGACATTACTAGAAAAATATGTTTCAGAAAATGTCGAAATATACTGATTTTGTACTATATACATATGGCTAAGTTTTAAATAGATTTATAAATTGCGTTCTAGCTTACCGTTACATGTGTATTGAGAAGCCCATCTTTTTATTATTATGCGTGTGCATATTATCATAACCTACAAGGCGATGTTTAATCTATCTAATAATGTCATTTGGTAAATATATTTTGAACAACTGTTAAGTTTAACATTTATGTTTAAGTTTAATTTTATATTGTAATTTGCAAATTTAAATTTATTTTAAACTATAATAAATAAAAATGGGGAACATGAAAACTTTTTTACTTTTTTCATCCAGACTTTTTCCTTTCTACTTTAAGGAATAATTAAGCACCATTTCCTAATTTGAAAGAAATTACTTAAAAAAAACCTGAAACTAATCAAATGATTGTTATTTTCTTAATAATGACAATCATTTCCACTATTGTAAAAATGAAGGTTTTGACAGTACAGCTAGGTACTAAATGTGATATTGTACATTTTTATTCTTTGAAATTTGTTTTAGGTGTCATTTCTTAAAGAAAGTTTTATCCATAATCGTATGTGATATAGTGTGTAGCACTTAATATATGCTATCTACTTATTCATTTCTATTGAACTACCAGATTTAAATTTTAAAGAAATATTTCGAGTAAACACATAGTACTCATGAAACTATATTAAGACTAATGAACTATAGAAACATAATTTTAGACACAATTTACCAATATCCTTAATGCTTCACATAATAGGATTGAATTAATTTGTAGGATTAAAATTACACTCCAGTACTTATAATATGAATTATGAAGTACCCAAGGTTACCTACAAAATATATTCACCAAAATCTCAATTAGATATTTTCTTTTCAATAAGAATATCACTACAATAGACTTTTTATTACAATTAAATTAATAAAGCAGAGACCGCTTTTGTCAATTTTATTTTATGTAAAATTGTATGGTCTTAGCTAAGATTAGATCTTAAAGCTCTATTTTATAAGAAATTCTATTAATAAGCAAATGCAACTGAGAAGAATAGAAAAATGGTTTGAATTTTTGATTGCATTGCATAATATGTGTATTTTAAAATCTTTGTCATAATATAACAATCAGAATAAAGGATTTAAGTTATTGAGCTGTGGATACACTATGGATGGCAATTGCTTAAGCTAGAATCTTTCTAGAAAATGACAGAAAATGTTCTGACACCAAAAAATAATCACTTCAATTGTCTGTACAATCCATACCTTTACCTAAATGAAACCAGAGGTCATAGAAAAGTTATAAAACCTGATCAATAGGACAAGTACCATTAATAATGTTAAAAATCACAAAATAGTTCAGAGTGACAATAAAAAAAACATCACATATGTATACAATGACTTACTATTAAACTTCCTGTAAAGAATATTGAGATATAAACAATATAAAATTGCTTTAGATCTGGAGATTGATGGGTCTGATGATATACCTATCTTTTCATTTTAATTATTAAAATTCACAACAAAGGTTTCATACACGATGCAGTAAAATTAACAGAAAAAACAACAAATAATTACAAATTTAGTGGATATTTACGATACTAGAAGCTTTAGTAACAGCCTCGATGTAAAAGATCAGAATTCTGAACAGGTACAGAAAGCCTGACCAATGTAACAACCACAAAACAATACAAAAATATTTAGAATAATACAAAAATGCACGTCCCATTATGAACATAAGAAAATATTCAAAATGGAACTAGAAAATTATTAATCAGATAATCACGATAAAATATCGGCGATAAAGGACGGTACTTTAGTCTTTGCCTCCTGGATTCAGCTAATTATGTATAATGTATAATATATCTTATGAAGATAAGATTTAATTAATAATTATTTTAATTGTGTCATCTTTAGGCTGTAGGTGAGCCTTTACAAAATAAATCATTTATCATTATTCATTTCGCATGTGCCGCGTAATAGAAAGTAATGTTGGCAGTGTTAAAAATTATGACAATACTTTAGTTCGATTTAAATATCTTTATTTAGAAGTCCCTAAAGGTTATTAAAACTAATTTATATTTTTTTACATATGATTTTTTATCTTTCTTAATTAAGATAACTATAGTAGGATTATTATAATATGTAATTTGTTTTATTACTTTGTGATAAGAACATTTATTTCATTTATTTTATATAAAGAAATTTATGATTAATAGAATGAAAAACCTTTCTAAAATTTTTTTCGTAGTAGTATACCAATATATCTAGCCAAGACAGTACTGAAAAAGTTTAGTCCAAACAAGTTTTTAAAAGCAACAAATCATACAAGGCCACATGTCAAATTATGAAAATTATTTAGTATTATGAAATTTATTTATTATAAATAAGAAAAATTTCATTAAAAGTTAAATCCAAACGAAAAAAATATGATCAATATTTAATAGAATCCAATAATTACATCATACGGCAAAAATATAGATTATAAAAGTCAAATGAAGTAATTACCATATGGCAACATATTTTTATAAAGTATTAAGTAATAAAATTTTGTAGTTACACGATTAAAGTTTGTTCATAAGAGGTAAGCTAGTTAAAATAGGAATTTATAATTAATTGAGAAATTCTTTCTTATTAAGTTAAAAAAAAAAAACTAGACATGACCAAAAACAATTTGTTATGTTGCAATACTGTCCTACGAACGAAACGAAAGTGCTTGTGATGAGCAAAGACGAATAAAAAGTGTCGATAGGTCAATATTCTGCAGAAATTAGCCAGAATCTTCAGGTATCTACAAAATATATTAAATAACCACCCTCGCATGTGAGGGTACTATGTGGTGGTGCTGTTCTTCTTCCGCTAGTTCAGGTGCTTATTCACATTGAGGGCTTGTCTGACTACTCCCTTCCCATATTCCTATACGGCGGCCATATTTATAAGTCATGAAAGGCGTTGACGCTCATCATAATTATTTGCGTTGTATTCTTTTTCAGGACCGATGGCTGCGATACGCAAAAAATTAGTGATTGTTGGTGATGGTGCATGCGGTAAAACATGCCTGTTAATTGTATTTAGCAAAGATCAGTTCCCGGAAGTGTATGTGCCGACAGTGTTCGAAAACTACGTTGCCGACATCGAGGTTGACGGCAAACAGGTGGAATTAGCCTTATGGGATACAGCCGGTCAGGAGGATTACGATCGACTGAGGCCACTCTCGTACCCTGACACCGATGTGATCCTCATGTGCTTCTCGGTGGACTCGCCGGACTCTCTCGAGAACATCCCGGAGAAGTGGACACCCGAGGTGAAACACTTCTGCCCCAACGTGCCTATAATCCTGGTGGGCAACAAGAAGGATCTGCGTAACGACCCGGCCACTATCAACGAGCTGCGCAAGATGAAGCAGGAGCCTGTGAAGCCTCAGGAAGGTCGTGCTATGGCTGAGAAGATCAACGCCTTCGCCTACCTCGAGTGCTCCGCTAAAAGCAAGGAGGGTGTGCGCGAAGTGTTCGAGACGGCTACCCGTGCCGCGTTACAAGTCAAGAAGAAGAAGAAGACTAGGTGTTCTCTGCTGTAATTGTGCTGTTGTCGGAAGAACTCTGATTTATGAATGGTTCGCATACTGCCTGATAACTTACGTTTGATATGACTCGAACTCTGCAGCAGTCGCGACGTCGGCCACACAGTGCTTCCTTCCGATACTGAAAGCTGACGCGATGTCGCGGCCCGCGTAGCACGCACACCCACTCAGTATTCGTGTGGCTATACTTTCACAATTGGTACTTGTATATTTTATAGAATATCTATAAAGAGTAAGCGTAATTAATTGCCTTAACAAATGTAGTCGGGGCGAACATGGTTCCTCATCGTGTTGGATCCACTGGAATTTTTCATGCTATACTGTCCTGTTATATAATCAAGTAGCATTTCTTCAACATAGATTCCTGGACCGTTGTCGTCTCAGCGAGACTTTATTTGTTTAGTTTGGTATTTTGTATTTTAATTTTTTTCAATAAAATAGTTATGTATAAATTATGTAGGAAGTTTATTTGACATGGAGCGCAGGCCCTGTTCTAACTCAGCTAAGTGCCTGTCAGCTAGACTCGTCTTTGAGACATTCAATCTGATTCTAATTGTTTAAGGCAGTTTTATTGTAATCTATTGTTTGTGTGAAATTTTAACTTCCATATGGTTATATTGCATGCTAATATAATTTATTAGTAATTAAAGAACCCCATGTTTTAACTATTCTTTTCTAGACTTTTTTGACTTTTATAAAATTTAATACAGCATTTATAAATCAAAGGTATCTAGGATGGGGGAGATATTTAAGTTAAATTCAATCATCTATGTTATGTTTTATTAGTATTGTAAGTACAAAATTATCTTTCAAATATACATGAATTAACATAATTAGACTTCCTTTTATAATTTAAGAGATTTTGGAACTATTCCAATTACAAATTTATTAACTAATCAATGGAGCTTTCAATTTGGGCATTCCTTGTCATCTTTATAAGTTGAAGTGGATTGAATCTCCTCTTTGGTGTGGACATGAGCTGTATATTCTTGTTTCTGGTGTAGGTGCGGTAGGGAATGCTTGTGCCAGTCGGTAGACATGACTCTTGCCCTACTAACTCAGGATTCCAGTCTGAATACACCAAAGTGTCCACACATGCTAGGAAATTGCCTTCCAATGGTGTTATTATATATAGATCCTCCTTATCCCAATCAACTCCTCGAACAATACCTGCAAGTACATACATTATTTGCACTATATTATAGCAGTTTTTATCATAATATTAATGTACCAGTTACATCATCACTGACTCATTGGTTGGTTTAACTTGAAACAAGATAACACAAACTTTGTTTAAATTTTTCTATCTATTTTCAATTATATTGTTACGTTCCAATTATTAAATGGAAAATTTTTATTAATATATTTATTCTGCTCATATCAATGTTATCATTGATAATCTTATGCAGTAGGTAATCAAATATTTGAGGACTAAATTACTTTTTATATAAAAAACCTGATATTAAAACAAATATGATATAATATAGTACAGTCAAAGGAGAATAATGTATCAAGTGAAAAATGTATTTCCTGTAAAACAAAGAAATATCTCACCATATCCATAACATAAGAATGGTTTATCGTCTAATGTAAAAACTCTATTGTCGCATTGTCTCAACATCTGACACAGTGCCACGATTTGTCCATTGATAACTTTTGTAATACATTCTTTCATTACAATCACATTGGTAGCTACGTTGATATCTTTCAAGTTCACCCTGAAATTATACATAAATTTAGATATATTTGAGATTTTACATACATGTTATAATTACTATGATCGATAAACAAAGTTATCTTGAGCACTTAATACGTCATGCTACAAATATTTCAGGTATTCGGAACGGTTCTAAGAAAAAATTACAATGATTCTGCATTAACCGTCAAATATATGAGTCATATAGGCAGGAGTAAGCTAGGTAATTCGATTAGCACCGAGATAGATTTATATAGAATACAAAATAGTATCGTTCATTGATGTTTGTTTCTTAATATGAGTACACAAACACCTGTTGCATTCCGCTAGACTAACGCAAAGCGCTTTACAGCTGTTATTAAACGTATAAATGCCAGGTTACGTACTATACAGGTTGTATTTTTCAAACACTAGTTTTCAACATATGTTTAGTATTATATATTACTTTATAAAAGACAGCATTTTAATTAAGATAAAAGGTCCTCATCAAACAGGCCCGTTTAATAAGAATCATTTAATTAACTTTCATCGTTCATATTAATTCTTAATAATTTTGAGTTCAGTAACTTCAATAAATGAATGGTGCGAGTGCGTCGTGACATCATTAGCGGTTATGCGTCATGAATTATAAAAGAGGTGACGTGGTGCAAACATCTTCATACAAACATGTTTACTTTTGTATTGGAAGCCACAATGTATTTTATCATCGGCTAACCTTAAAAATACTGAAAAATCTAACAATATTTGATAAATCGATATAGTATTCTGATGCTACATTAAAGGCCTTTATGGTCTATATATAAAAAGATCACCGTGAATTGCAAAAAGACGTTCCATATCTAGGTTTACATAATATAGGTCAAGGTAGAGCATCGTAAGCGGTAAAGTAATTTTAGACGCTGGATTTATAACTTTTTATAGTCTCTATGGAATTACTAATTAATACAAACATTGGTTACTTGTAAATACAATTTAGAGTTCAGACCATAAGTTATTTTAAATACGTAATATGTTATGTCTAATGAAATATGTAATTTATTTTGTCTAGAACTCTAAAATGACACGAAAATAAGGAGAGTATTAAACTTATTTCTAGTTTTGGCAACGACTTCACTTCCGTTAAAGATTATTTTTGATGTACAACAAAAATAGTCACTATGCTGGAGCGATGCAAAAGAAGATTTTTCTTTCAAAATTTAGGTACCATAAAAAAGTGCAGATTTAAAATTATTCTCAGAAGTTGAAGAACTATTAAGGAAAGTGAAAACCTGTTTTCGAATACGTATTAATAGTAATGATACTTACTGGTAAGGTGTAATTGCAAGTAAACTCTTTACTTTATGGATTGTTAGTAATTGACCAAAATAGGCCAAGAAATTAAGATATCTTTCATCTCTAGGTGCTAAAGCGTAACCATTTTTCAATGAGCTATCCGCCTCGTCTGCTACAACAAACTTATAATTCAATTCCTCCGGGAAAGTAATGTTACTAAACAAGGGATCACTTTCATTATCTTGGAATATAAGTTTTATATTGGAAGGTCTTAAGAAGCTTTCGAATCTTCGTTTAGAATTCTTTGATTCGTATTGCAGAAGATAAGTTGGTCGTGTTAATATAATGATCAGTGTTATGAATTTGAGCCCTAGAAAGTTCGTCATTCCCATTGTGTTGATTATCCACGGCATTTCGGAGTAAGGTTTGTGATTGCGGCAGTGTGATAACAATTGCTGTAACGCTGCAACATAACGCCTTGCATTGTCCATTGTGTTTATCATGCCGATATTAAACATTCTGAAAAAAAAACGGTTTCCATATATTTTAAGGCTTGAACTAAGTTAATTTTTTACATATAAATTGTATATTAAATATAATTGTTTATTATTAATTGTAATCTAAAAGCAAAACACTTTTAAGTAACATTAAATTATGATAGGCTCTTTTTTATTGAAACAATATATCAAAATAAATTAGGTACTAGGCTCATATAAAATATTATATAGAATATCAATGAATACAAACATGTCTGGCTTCTTTAGGTGTGTGAAACTTGGTCCTAATAATGGTTCTGACACAGTTGTGGCTGATATACCACCGGCCACTGTGAACTCTGACTGCCCAGGGTCCAAATCCACAACTAGAACCGGTCCTTGAGAGATTAATTTATTTACTTGGTATCTCAAATATGTAGATTTTCCAGAACCTTTACCACCACAAATAATTCCACGGCTATGTTTTTCTGTAAACAAAAATACCATACATATTCACACAAATTATAATCATATATAAAATATTCCATACTGTAAAGATTTCACTGTATTTATACCTTGAGAATATTTAAGTGTCTCTTTCCAACTGGGATTAACTTTGAAACATCTAGCTGGCCGTATAGAGAATAGAGAACAATTTAATATATTTGTTGCTTTGGTAAAGAAAGGTTCAATGTTTTTTACCGATCTCACAAACAAGTTTGTCATTTTAAAGTTATTTTCTACAAAATCTAAACACTGGTTTACAAGTGGCTTTAAAAGGACGACTCCATCATGTTCCCCAATAGTAATCACTATTTCTTCAGCCTCGGCAACTGAGAGACCAGCTTCAGTTAATTTCCCAAATAACCCATAATAATCATTTGGTTGATCAGTAGTTTTTATACTGTGAGCATAGCTGTAAAAGGGAGCATATAATTTACAAGTATCATCTTTTGGAGTGTATCCAAATATATCAATTGAACCGTCTAAAACTCTTATTGAAACTTTTCCTTGGACAAACAACTCTGTTGGGTGTTTCAATATGATAATGCAGCATTTGTGGCCGTAATATATCTTGAATGTGTCTATAACTTTATAATAATCTTCGTCTGTTGAAGATTCTTTATCACTTAATGGTTCAGATTGCATCGTATCATTTACAGGTACATCTGTAGGTATAGAATTATCTATTTCTAGTATTTCTGCTGTTGAATCAAGATTTATTATTTCCTCTATTTCATCAATCTCATTATCAGATGAAGGTTCAGGAGTCAAACTTCCGATATCTGTCTCAACTTTAGCGTCAACACTCAAAGGTTTATCTACAATAAAATTTGAATACTCATCAACGGTCACAGATTTTTGTTGGGATGGTACATTTTTTATAGTTGTATGTTTGTAATCTCCTAAAATATCAGTGAAACTTAGAAGTGGTACATCAACGGCTGAAATGGAAACATATGGAGGTGAAAATGCAGAGGAATCTTTCTCTACAGCCATAGAACAGACAGATGAGTCATCATTGGAGTCTTGTTTAACTTCTTCAAATACAGTTGGAATAATGGGGCTTTTTACAGATTTAATTTTGCTTTCAACAACTTTTGGTACTTTACGCATCTTAGATTCAGGATCATGCTTTCTTTTGAGGTTTTCTTTCTTTTTATTGTTGATTTGAAGTCGTTGAATAATTTTAGCAGCCAGTAAACCATCCGGATCAAATGGTTCTGAACTGTTTGACTCACTCTCCGACTTAATCAGACTATTTGCATGAGACGCTTCACTGTCTTCTAGTGACACAGCGTCATCAGATTCTTCATTAATAGAAGATTCTTCGTTTGATTCTTCAATAATACAATCTTTATTCTTGCTAGCACTAATTTCAGAAGACTTAAGAGAAGTAACTTTATGTACAGTATCACTAGCATTTGTATCTAACGAATCATTTTCGTCAACTATTACATTCTTTTCCAACTCCTTCCGAGATGTATGTTCATTTTCGTCCGAATCAGTCAGATTTAGATCTGAATATCCACTAACTGATGTAGAATTACCATCGTACTCTGTTTTGTCGAGTGCCGATGACTTTATAAGATTTATATCACTTTGTTTATAGCCATATAACATTTGTTTCAGTTGTTTCTTAACATTTTTTTTGGACTTATTATTTAAAGATGTTTCATTGCTGCAGGCAACGTGTGCTTTTACGAAAAACTCCATATCGAAATATTTAAATTAGAACAACATTTAATGCTGTTGTTTCACTAAAAACCTACTTTAGACACTCATAAATATTATTTACGCAATTCGTATTCAGACATAATATTGTACTTTTACTTATAATTTATTAAGATTTTGGAATTCGGATTATTTGAAATACACGCGTTTTTGACTTTGACAATCACTATCATTTTGACTACTTTGACAGTTTCCTATCTTTTGGTCAAAATTCCATATCATAAAAAAAAACAAATTTATATAATCTACAAAAGGATTTTATACAACTATTTTTGAAAGAAAATCTTGAATATTTCATTCATTTTATATTAATCATAGAAACAATTGAGAACACACACAATTTTTAAAAACCTGATACAGTAGTAAATTCCTCCAATGCTTCAAAATCAATAAAACTCAGAATTTAAATTGTAGAAAACAAATAAATGTTTTATTTTGCCGCAAAATAATGTTTAACGTAATATAAGAAATTTCCTAAGGTAGAATAAATTTTTTATGTAATAAAAAATTAAAAATTATATTTGCATTCAATTACTGTGATACAACTTAAAATGATTAAAATAACTAAAATGCTATAAATAATATAATTTCTTAAATTAAAATGGATTTTTGTTCTCTTATTGGAATCTGTAGTGAAATTTGACTTTCTTTTAAATGACAACTATGTATAATCAATGTTATTTTCTAAAACACTAATGATTACCTGAAAGCTGTCAAATATTTATTATGTTTTTGGTTAATAGTTTATTGATATATTCATTATTTTCATCTCATTTATCTATATTTTTCGACATTAGGATATCACAACATATTTTAATACAATAGACCCGTCAATATTTTTCCAAGATATTTTAGTAAAACAAATTTATATCGTGTTTATGAAGTTTTGTTAGCGGCTCATGAAGTAAGTGTAAATGTATGCTAAGACACTGTTTAAAATACTTAATTTGCCTCTCATCACCGTTTTAAAATAATTTAATATATCCTTACAATAACAAGTATGTAATAGAGTTTTTTTAACACGCGTAGGGAGTGGGAGGGAAGTAATGTTTACACTTTTTTATTACTGTACATAGATAAATATAAAAAAGATAATATTAAAATTTTTCTTTATTCCAGAAACTAAGTTATAGAAACTTCTTTATATGTAAACCAAGAAATACATTTATGTAGAAAACTTTGTTACACTGCTTATATACAATAAAACATTACATAGACAAAATTGGAGACAAAAGCTTGTATTTAATTTTTAATACTGCTATATATACACAATAAGTACTGTTAAACACATGTAAAAAAAGGTATAAGAAATTACAAGATACAGCAAAAAAGAAAAAAAACTTAAACATTATCTTTGTATGTTTAAATTGTGACCCTACATCATATAAAAATATTAAATTTTTTAATATACATATATAT
>DVQO01001027.1:0-11590 GCA_018231785.1 Danaus gilippus
CAAAATAATCAAACCAAAGGCCCCCCCCCCCATAGTGCATACGCAATACTTGAATGGCCCCATATAAGGGAAATGAAAATATAAGGACAATAAGTAATAAGCAAAATGAGTATATAAGGATAATTAGTATATAAGGAAAATGAGTATATAAGGAAAATGAGTATATAAGCAAAATTAGTATATAAGGAAAATTGCTATTTAAGGAAAATGAGTATATAATGATAATTAGTATATAAGGAAAATTGCTATATAAGGAAAATGAGTATATAAGGATAATTAGTATAAAAGGAAAATGAGTATATAAGGAAAATTGCTATATAAGGAAATATGGTATATATATGTATATATATAAGCAATCATAACATTTAGAGTCTTGAGATTATTCTATTTAACATCAAGAATAAATTCGATGAAAGTAGATTTCTATATGTAACTCACCCTGTTTTTGCAAAGTCCGTCCAGATTTTAGACACCCTGTATATAATTGCCCTTAACCTCAAATGTTTCTCATATAGATAATCGTTCCAGAAGTTCTTGAACACGTACCATAGTTCGTCTCCATGACACACACCCTTAAGATGACTGACGCCGTACATAACTTTGCCTGCATTCAGCTCGGTATCAAAGTGGAATTTGTACATGTATATTGGACGGCTAACACTAGCATAGCTATTGATGAATCTGTGAATATTGTAATTATAAATGGTGTCTCCATTTAATTCCGTGAGAGGTTGAATATCTTCCTTTGTTAATGTTTTATTACCAAGATAAAATGTTATTATTCTTTGGCCAAATTCTTCTAATTTCTCATGCGATACCTGGCTAGCTACTTGTTTGCCAACGAAATACGAAGGTTCTTTACTGTAAACAGCCACTCTTTCCAGGTATTTATTAAGATAAAGCAGTCCTTCTCCATTGTTGTAACCAATCATTAGAGGTACCTTCGCGACATTACCTTTTTGTACAATTTTAATCGGATGTTCAGTAAGGAATGCCTCTACGCCTGGAAATTCTTTTTCTATCGTTGGAACAAACTGTCCTGGAGGACCTCGATACTTTTCATCATACGTAGTAGTAGACAAAGTAACATTTGTCAGCTTGAACTTATCTAAGGACATGAAATATTGATATAATTCATAGACATCGTCTGTTTCTTTCCCCAGCAGCTTCCCAACTCTAAAAGCTCTCTTAATTTTATCCGCTGCTAAGGCCCAATCATTAAAACAGGAGCCACTTTGAGCTATTGCCCTATGGAAAAGCCCCCTGGACATCGGAGACACCATGTGGTACGTAATAGATCCTGCGGCGGCACTGTCGCCGAAAATTGTCACTTTATCGGGATCTCCCCCAAAGTTTACTATGTTATCCTTTATCCAGCGCATCGCTGCGACCTGGTCTTTCATCCCAGCGTTACCAGGTGCCTCCGGTATATCTAAAGACAGGAAACCGAGCAGTTCGAGTCTATAATTTAACGTCACTAATATAACATCGTGTTGCAACAAAAAGTCTCCGTAAAACACATTTCCTGATCCATAAGAATACGCTCCGCCGAATATGTACATCATTACTGGAATTTTAGCATTTTTATTCAAAGACCTGGTGTAAACGTTTAAAAACAAACAATCTTCATCCCCTACTTTTGTTATATTGAAGTGAGTGCAAACTGATCCAAATTTCGTTGCATCTCGAATGCCCTTCCATGGCAGAGGAGGCTGTGGTGGCTGAAATTAATTAATTTTATTACCAACTAAACGAAATTTGAAACGAGATGACCCATTACATCGGGGAAAAAAACTTAATTTTCTTAAACAGTAATTCTCTCATACATAAAACTATTGAGCCTCTTAAACATGTTAATATATGATAGATATTTATTTAAAATTAAACAACAACAACAACCAATTGCTTTGCTTCATTGCAAGCAATTCGAATTGCAAATCTCTCTCACCTTAAATCTTAAATTACCAATTGGTGGAGCAGCGTACGGGATACCTTTGAAGCTATAATATTTTGCGCCATTGAATAAAAGGTCACTTTCTCCTCTCAATATCCCCTGCTTGACAGTCACTATAGGATCCTTGAAATTTTAATCAATCAAGTTATTTTAAAATACAAAATCGTTTTATATTACATCACGTTTTAAACTTAATCTATATTTTCTGGTTCAAAAAACGAAATGCAATATACATTTATTTCTTAAAAATTCAGTTACAATTTGAAAGTAGATTAAAATTGCTAAATTATGGTTCACAACTACATTATATGGTATATTTTATGATAACATACTTTGTCTTGATTTGTTGATATTATTTTCACTGAAATAACACATATTAGAAATATGTACAAATGACCACGTTTTATTTTATTCATAGCGAAAATTGAACTGAAGCATAAAAATATTTTAGCACGCCTTTTATAACATATAAAGACTGAGTTTATAACATATAAAGCTTTTATAACATATAAAGGCTTTTGTTTTGTTACATTGTAATAAGTGGTCGTTTAATTAAAATATAATTATCTTTATACGGTGTAATCAGAGGAAGCCTTAGCTTCCGGGCAAACTCGTCTATTCTACACGGATCTGACTCAGCAGTTCCATGTGAAGACAGTTTTTGGTTTTATATTTCTTTTAAGAATTTGATTAAATTAATTGTCACTATTTGTTCAACCGCTGTGCAACATAGTCGAAACCTAATTGTAATTTACTTTTAATTAAATTAAGTTAAATAATTTTGGTTTCATTGCATCCAACTACCGTCGAAATCATAATTCTTTGCTAAACATTATGGTATATAAATAACAATTTCAAAGGATGTTGAATATAAATTAATCTATATAAAAATCGGTAAATTTTACTATCGGTTACTTTCATATCTTGAATCCAAATTTATAAATGAAGGCCAACCCTATTTATGTTGCCCGCTACTGGAAATGCAAAACTGTTTAACTTGCCATATAACACTTGTAAATTTTAAATTCAAAGCTACTGTTCTATAAAGCTATGGAACTGAGCTGCCTCACTTTGAAGGTGACTCTATGGAATTCAAAAATAAATATATTACCTATATCTACATATATTTGATCCTTGTTTTTTCCTGGTACAAAGTTTAATAGGCCAACGCTGATGCAGTTCCTTCCTTAGTCATTACACGCATATATACATAATATTAAACAACCAAGAAATATTTTGTTACAATACTTAGTAGGATTATTATTTTTTAAACTTTTAATTGTTGACCAGCAACTTACTTTTATTTTGTCCTCATAAAATAACACGAATATAGAGTTTTGTATTTAAGCTTCTTAATTAAAAAGAATTCATTTGACTGTAGGTACATTTTGCGCTTAAAAACTGCCTACAATAGTATCAATTTATTAAACTAGTTTTTGCTCGCGAAGCCGTTCTCTTGAATATAAGAGTTGTACTTGGACATAAATGTGTAAAGTGTGTTAAATCAATACGTATGTAAATAACGTTGCAGCCTTTTCATTTTGACTAACCTAGATGTTGACTGCAGCGCCATCTGTCAGGCTGATTTGTGAATCCTCTAGGACTAGACTTAAATGCATACGAAAATATTAATTCATGTCGGTGTTACCGCTTAGGAGTTCAGTGACACACAAACATACAGTAGAATTATATTTATATAAAGTTAAATAGTCTATCGTATTCTTCATGACTGTACTTTTTAAAGAAAATATAAAATTTGTTATGTTTTTCGCTACGTAAGGACGCCTTTTAAAATCTAGTATGATTTTTTCTACTTTGTAGATTATTAACTTAAAAATTTTATGTGTTCATATTTGAAACTTTAGAAATCGGTGGTAGCCCTGTTGTATTTGTCATTGCCCGTAAAAATTCATTAATAAAGTACGAGGTAGGCATAAATACAAGATACTTAACATTATTTCTAAAATTAGTAAAAACATTTTTTCCTTATCTAATTAGGTCTAGCTTATAACAAATTTTATACGCTAGTTACAATTTTAAATACTTATATATCTTTGAAACGCCTTAATAGGAATTTGCTGATACGGACCAAGTCGGAATTAATATTTCACTGTTTTAAACTACAATAATTATACAAATATTTCTATGTAAACTGTAACTGTTGGGTAGTAACACAATCTATATAGATAACAATATTAATTGGATTGTTATTTTTACTTATGTATGCGTGTCACAAATTCACAACACACGTCAAACTATGCGTTTCACGTTTCTCATTCAATAACCTAATAATACTACGAGAAAAGACTGAGTAAAAAATTTGTAACGTATGCAGTGAAGACTGCAACTTTATTTATTCATTGATGGCAAATTTATTTATTCATTTATTAAAGTAATTTAAAAGATATTTGAATACACAAAAGAGACGCTACCAGAAATACTTTTGATACAGGAAACTAGAAAGAGAATTTCACGTACTTATTGTCCATATATCAGCTCTAAAATAATACAAACTTCAAATTTCAAATGACAAATTTATTAACTTTAACAAGTTTTACAGTACATAATTTGTTACAAATTTATACAACCCAACACTTTTAGCGAGCCTGTAGTGTTGTCACATAAAAATAACCTTACGGTTCCCATAAATCTAGAACAGCCTATCAAACGAGGTATTAAATGAAAAAAATGTTTTATAAAAAATCCTTTGCAATTATAATAAGTATATGAATAATATTAATCTTTCTTCGGTCCCCTGTATGGATGACGTTTCCTGCAAAAATTATACGCTTATTAGGATCTGCCTAACAAAATATATATATATTTGTATGAACTTACGCAGGAATCGTCAAAGTGAATATCCCAAACTTGGTGTTGATGTCTTCGAGGTGGAAAATGCCCTCGATGTACTCTTTATCGGCTGGAACAGCGGGCGTCTCAAACACCAGATTCATGATGTAATCTTCAACGCAACTATGAAGAACAAATACAATAGTAATTTTCAAATAAGATGTTTTGAGTTAAAAAGTATTATATGTATTAAATTTAAACTTGGATGCACGTTATTGCAATGGAATTTCATTCATAAACATTTAATAAAACAAATATATAATGTTACAAAACAAGCAATGAAATAGGAGATACTGTTGAAATAACAGAAAAGTCTACGCCATGTAACATGATTGATATGTGTACAACATTTTTATCTTTCGTTTTTTTATAACAAATTTATAATTTAAAACCTATAAATCGAAATATTTATATGCTAAAACCACGTACTATGCACACGGCTGATATGGGACCAGTTTTTCAATTCTGTTGGGCCTCAGGGTCTCTACGTATGGATCGGCCACGAGCTTCGTGGACGCTTGTGGCGAACCCTTGCGGCCTTTCGGTGTTGGAGCTGGAGGCTGAAAAATATTAATATTTTCTCTAATATAACATATTTAATGAGATCCAAAATTTTCTCGAATATTCATTGAAATAAAACTACAATATGTTTCGTATTTAGATACCTACTATGCGTTGAAATGAATATTACTGCAAAGTAACCGTTACGTAAAGAGTATGTTGTTAAAAGTTAAAAATTATAAACGTATTGTAAATCAAACAAATATTAGTTTTGCAGTTATTTTTTTACCTTTTCCATCTATACAAAGATGACGTTCACGATAAATTCTGGGTAAATTAAAACTACAAATATACTTATATTATATGATAGTAATTATGAATAGTTATTTAGTACAACAGCAAATGTGAAGTATCAGTAAAAAAATTGAACTAGCTAGCTTATAAATACAAACTCTTGACACAATAATAATAATAAAATAAAAATAATAATTAAAAAACAATTGGAAATACAAATATAGCAATGTTTAAAGATTGACAGAAAGTTTTAAATAAAAATTTAAAGACTTTTATACTTGACTGACTTCGACTGACTTACTAAATGCAATATGAAGCACAAAGGCTTTTTTACCTTAACAGCTCCATACGCGACTTCAATGAGGCTCTTAACCTCCGCCTCCAAAATCTTCAGAAACTTGCTCACATTCCATTTAGTCACCTCCTTATGATTACCCAGAAGTGACAAGAGTGGGGTCACCTCGCATTTCGCTATTCTACCAAATCAATTTATATTATAAATATACATCATCATCAGCCTATCAGAGGCCACTGCTGAACAGAAGCCTCTGCTCAAATGGAGAAGGTTTAAGTATAATCACCACGTTTGCTCAAGACGTGTTGGTGATTCCAAACTTATAATTAGAAATTATAAGTCCAGGTTTCCTTCACCGACTGTTAATGGTGTCTAAATACTCATAGAAAGTACATATGACTCGGAAAAAACACATTGATTGGCAGGTTTTGAACCTTCGCCTTCTTGCACGAGAGGCGGGCCTTTTACCTCTTGGTCAAGATTAATAAATATACAAGTCCTCAATATAGAATAAGCCTATTCAATTAACTGTTCCTAACTATCTGCACGTTTTAGAGATTCTATCCTAATTTTACCTGACGAGGTCGTCTATGCCTTTAAGGACTTTCATGACTGTGGCTTCAGCGGCCGCATCTTCATCACGTTTCTTTGAGGTCCTATCACGCTGTGCTTGTAGAGCCGCTGTCAATTCATTTAATCTCCTGGCCTGGTATTCCTCTCGAGCTTCGTTAATATCTCGCTGATCGACTGATTGGATGAAACATTTTCCTCAATTTAGATAAATATCAAATGATTCTATAAATTTGATATTTCTTCAGTATTGTCCAACTTAGATACAACTACACCCTACATGTTGTTTTTGAATGGTCATTCAAAAAAAAATATATATTTTAAGCGATAATTTTTATAACTGTATTAATAATAACACAAGAAGGGCGTAACTTAAATCTCTTTGGATATTTTACATTCCTAAAACGTAAAAAAACATTTCTTTAAAGAATGAATATGAAGCAAAAGATAAAATTAACTAACTTATTTTTTGTCGAAGTAAATCAAGATCGCGTCTCAAGAAAATTGAATCCTGTAGAACTTCACAAAGGAGAACGAATATGGAAAAGTTCTGTATTTCCGTAGCTTCGAAGTTGCTTATAATGGTTGTCAGGCGATCGGAGCCGGCGTAGCTCTTGAAATTGTTAAAGAAATTTAAAATAAAACACAGACCAATTTCAGCCTTTCTTCTTGTATTTTTGTTATCTTCAAAGGTCTTCACCAATTATCTCAAAATAGACATCAGAATAAAAATATTATTAAACTCTGAATAGGCTTGCATTCTAATGCAACGGAATTTCAATCAGAATTTTTTTCATGACCACATTCAGTAAAAGAAATAAAATGTTAAAAAAGCCAAGCAATGGAACAGAACATAATATTAATATAACGGAAAAAACTACGCCAAGTATTATGATTGACTCACGAATATCGCCTCCAAAAGAGCGTCATGTCTTGATATTTCTTGCTCACATCTTTGTATTTCCTCCTGTCTCTTGACCTCCTCCTTCTCATCAGCTTCGCAGATCCGTCTTGAACCTTTGACGCGAAGAAATTCCTCGAGTTTCGCTAAATGGTTCAACTCTCCTTCATACGATTGCATTTCCTATATAAATTTTGGATTAGAATTGTTGTAACATGGACATTATTATTTATATCAATTTTTGGTGATTCTACCGATATATCTCTGTTAAGTTGGAACAACCCCTTCCATTTCAGTGCCTCTAGTTTGCGACAGCACTCGTCTCTATCTCCGAAAGCGTTGGTGGCGATCTCAAATATATCCATGAGATATTCCTTGCCCTTAACAAGTTTCCCAATGGTACGGTTCCATTGGATGTTAAAATCGTTCCTGTATACATTTAATATTTAACACTTTCATTTACAAGAAGTAAAAGATATGAAACATTGTTACAAAACCTTTCAACAAGAAGTCGATCTATTTCTTCGCGGACTTTCTTATTGTCAGTATTGACTAAACAGAAGCGTTTTGTCGCTAAATCCAAACGGTTTTCCATACGTTTGAGACGGTTATTCGCATTTTCAATCATCGCTAGTTCCTGGAAGGATCACAATATTGAAAAGTCCGTATGAGATCATTATATTTTACTATAAAGACTTTACGATTAAAGACGAAATAAATAACATTTAGTCCACATTAAACGAGTTAAATATAAGGCTGATGTCTACACAAACCTACTCAGATACCAGCAAGAGCCGTTTCAACTACATTTCTACCAGATCTGAGCTAGTTATCATGATTTAACCTACATCAGCTTCTGTGGGTACTTTCTTCAGCAGTTCCACAAGTTGTTTCTGCGCGAGATAGTTCAGACAGTCTAGTTCAGCCCTCTGAGCTCGTTCATCTCTCAACTGTCCTTCCAGCTGTTCATAATCCACGATGGACTTGCAGGTGCCGCTTTTAGTGACATTGTCTCTGAGCGCATGTTGACCTTTTTTTGCCAACTGGATTAATGTTTAGAAATAGTCATTTATTCGTTTATTATTTATCTGTAACTTTTTCATTTTTTTTAGCTAGCTAGGTAGATAACGTTTAATTTTTTTTCAACGTTTTCTTATATTTATATTCTATAGAAGGTAGTCAATATTTGGCAGAAAAAAAGGAAAAATTGTTGTATTAACGAAAATTAATAAATTACGACTCCTGTAATTATTTTAAGTATATAACTAACATTAATACAGAGTAGTGTTTCTCTCAGTTCAGCGGCCAGTATAGCCAATTGCTTCTCTTGTGGCGCCAACTGTGGTTCACCGCCCGCTCGTTTCTCAACGCTACACGTCGGTGCCAATTTTTGGAACTACGAAGAATAACTAAAATATCAATCTGAACAAAATACATTCTTTTTCACAATTAGTCAAGTAATATTCTTTGTTTTATTTAAATAAATTTTGATATCAGCTGAAATAGTTATGGCTATTACATAAACTTCAAGATTATTTTAAGCGACTGTAATATTCATTTATTTTCACTCACCGTTCTTTGGACATTGCTTAGTTCTGCTTCAGGGTCTATAGTCTTCTGTTCAACTTGAGTCGGCATCTTTATATATCAATTGTAAACGATAACAAGAAATAAATCTTCTTTCATAAAACAAAATTACCAATTTGACAGCGATTTTTTTCGCTTATGTATGTTTTTTTAATTTTATTTGACTTTGAGACAATTGTATAAGGACTACAGAGGAATTATAATTTATTTAATATGTGCCTTTAATTTAATAACTAACTTTATATGTATATATAATTATATAACATATATATATTTTTTATTTTATTATACATTTATATGTAAATATGTCTGTCCGAAAAAGGGTAGTTTTAAAAATATGAAAGCGATTTCTTAAATTACTGTATTTTTATATATTTTATGATGTACATATATGTACTTTTAGTGGGATAAAATCAAATAATAAAAGAATTATTTTTAAATTTCTGTCTTTATTATTCCAATAATTGCATATTATTATCTATAAACTAGTCATTAGATCTAAAATTAAATTATTCTTTAAGTACTTATCTGAGATATTGTTGATGTTACATTTATTATGAATTAATTGCTATTAATAAAATAAATTTAATGGAATGATTTTTATTTGTGCTGAAAAATATTTTTTAATTTTCAAGGAAATGTCATAAAAAAAACTTCGTAAACTGTAAAAAAGTTAAAATCAGTAATTATTATTCATATGTATGTATGTAATATTTTTTTATAACAGACCATAACACGGTCAGTCTGTAAAAATTATAACAATAATTTCAATTCGATCTTTCAAATATTGATTCCTTAAAATTATACATAAAAACTATAAATTGCATTTTAAAAGTCGATGTATGTGTCTTTTTTAATAATTTATAAAAAAATAATTCAATAACACATACGCGTTTGTTTCATCAAAACGGAGTGATAATAATTTTACAGAATGATCTTCCATTTTTATTAAATTATTATAAGAGACACAAAGATATACAATCTTTTACAAGTAACACTGACATTGATAGGTGTCATTTTGACAGTTGATTTTTTTTTTGTTAGTACAAATAAGTACACATCGTATCAAATAAGGATGGTGCAGTTTAAATATGTTTAATTCTATTTACAACTAAGTCATATATTAAAATTCGAAGGAATTTAGTATTGCATGTATTGAAAGGCACTTTGTAAGGCGTTCGTTTTATTTATTATAGTAATAAATTCAATTATTAAGGCACACAACATTGTTATGCTGTATTAAATAATATAATACTAAATTGCAATTCATTTATTTCTAATATTAATGTTTTAAATATGGCTATCGTTGTGTTAACTAAATACCAAGGTGCACCAAGAATTTTACTACTGCTAGTGTTATTTACATTTATAATTGTACATTAAAGATTCGAAATTTTATTGTATTTCTCGTGTTTAGAACATTTTATTATTATTCTCTATTTTATTATTTAGTTGAGCTTCAGAGACTTAGAACGTAGCCGGGTTATATGTATGTTAGATGTCACAATGACAAAATGGCTGACAATACGAAACAAAATGGCGGATTAGCTATAACAGTTTATTGTTAATTTCAATTCGTCAACAATCTACGATTCGTCGAATTCTCAACAGCTCGGTGTTCACAAGTCAACAGTAAAAGAGTTTCGTAAATTAGTTTGTACGGAATGCACAAAACATCGGGAATAGCTACTGTAATGTTTAAAATTAAATGTAAAACTACCAAGATATTTCTAAAGAATACACTAAAAATCACTGCTAACGTGTAAACATCACACGGTATCGAATACAATATTAAACTATGAAATACAAACTCCGCGATGTCCAATGGATTGCACAAGATGGCGGCTGTGAGAGGTGAGTGGAGGGGGTGAATGACGTCACTAGACATGAAGTTACCGGTGAAAGAGACCGAATAATCGCTCGGTGCGTGTCGGTGCGCGTGGTGGGGGGAGCTTGCGACGCTTCTCCTGTGACGTCAGTTTGTGCTTCATCTGTTCATCTATGAGTTCCTGCATGTCCATCTACAAATATAATAATAGTATTGAATTAAGTCCCAACAGATAAAAGTCATATTTGGTTTTAAAAATATAGCACGATTTTAGTCGTCATTTTGTTAACTCTCGATACATCGTGTGAAATCTATTGAACAGAACCAAATTGTTTTAAAATACGCAAATTTATTTGGTGTTATCGAGGCCAACATACAGTAAACATTTAAAGGCGAATGAAATAAATAATATTTTAGACGAAATCTTAAGCTACAAGTTTATATATTTGATCCTTAAGCTATTTTTTCCCTTCCTGAAGTTATAGTGACCAGTGTTCATAACCTATGAAGGCTTTTTTAAAGTTATATATCAATGTTGTACAAACCTGCCACTGTTCAAGCTGCTGGCCCAGGTCTATCTTCTGCCTCACCGCCTCGTACAACTGGCTGTTAGCCTGCATCAGTTCCACGCGTGTCTTAGCCAGAGCGACCTGGAAATGTTTATGAGAAATCATGTAATGACGATCATTTAATCTCCTTATATTATTAGAACATAGCAAACGAAGGTAAAAATCCTGGTAGAATCTGTAACTCCTTTTTTTTTTTTTTTGTTTTCCCAGGGGAAATCTGCTCACAGATACCCGGCCGAGC
>DVQO01001028.1:0-11589 GCA_018231785.1 Danaus gilippus
AAATATCACCACCACGTCGGGGAGTTCAAAAAAAACAATTGACGGCAAAAAAAAATTCCGACGTGATAAAATATTTCTGCTAACACTTTTAGGTTTAGGGAAGGTAGATTAACATATTGACATACATTCGGTTCGGGGTATAAATAAAAAGTAAAATTTTGTAAACTAGTGTTATTATTTGAAAGTAAATATTAAAATAAAAGTTATTTTGCTACTTTTAGTTATTAGAAGATTTCACATTATTATCTTCAATTTATATACATATATATTTGTTGTTTTCGTTAAAGATGGGTTATAACATTTTTAACACATTCAACTATAGGAAATGCCAACGGTTCCTTGAGGGTCCGGATGCAGAAGTTTGTGATGTGAATTGTTTTGGATGCCGTAATACCAACCCGAAGAGCTGCACATTATGTAGAAACTACACCATCAATAATACATGCGTGAACCACTGCCCTAACAATACGTATGTACAAACCTCCTTATAACCGTGAACTATAATACTAAAGAAATTGTATTTAAATCTGACGAGCCCTTATATTATTCTATTTTTTTTTATTTCAGTATAATATTAACGGAGAGCAATTATTGCGTGACGGTTGATGAATGTAAACATTTAAATAGATTTGAATTCAATAAAACATGCGTGGAAAAGTGTCCGTATAATTATGAAATGGTAACCATTGGAAGAAATACCTCATGCAAACCCTGCGTTAATTGCGATAAGGTAATCCTCATATAAATATTACTCATATTCATTATTCCTTTAATTTAAAATTTATTTATTTTTATATTTACAGACTTGTAAAAGCCTCATTATTCAAACATTGGCTTCAATACAAGCTACAGAAAAGTGTGTTTATGTGAATGGTTCATTAACAATACACGTTAGATCAGTTCCCGGAGCGATGGATGAATTGAGATATTATTTGAAAAATATCAAAGTAGTTTCTGGATACATTCTAATTTATGGTTCTATTTCAGTTACTTCACTAGATTTTTTATCATCGCTCCAAAGTATCAAGGGCAATACATTATTAAATGGAAAGTATAGTTTAGTCGTTTACGATATGCAAAATCTTCAGATGTTATTTTCAGATAATGTTACCAAAAAACTTAAAATAAACAAGGGTTCAATGAGATTTTACCGAAACCCCATCCTTTGTATGAGTCAAATCGAAAAGTTAAAGCCATTATTCCCGGTGGCTCCCAATGAAATTGATTTACCTCAGGGACTCAATGGTTATAGCGGGGGCTGTAAAGAAGTTAATTTGGGTCTAAAAATTAAGGTCAAGAATCAAACGTTTGCTGTTGCCACTTTCGATGGTGAATCTGCAACTGACGTGTTTTATACTATTTTATATGTTGAAATATCTCACGATACAAAAGTCCCGATTGTACCAGAGGCGTGTAGTGAATCTGAATGGAATGCTATAAGCGTTTCATATTCTTCAAATAGGCCCATTGAAGTTCCTCTACACTCTCTCCAACCAGCTTCGATGTATGCTGTTTGTATAGAAAAGTATGAACCTTCAACACGTCATCTCGCTCGCAGTGCTATAGTAAATTTTACAACCCCACCTGGCAAACCAGAACCACCATTCATCACAGAACTTGTGGCTTCTTCCTCTGACGTAGTTGTAGTAAGATGGGTTAATCATAAAAACTACGAACGACACATTACTAAATACGAGTTAGATGTGTACTTAATAGAAAAGAACCCAAGCCATATACATACAAGAGATTATTGTCAAAATTTTAATGATATTGATGAAATTGATTATTCACGTCACGCAAAAGTTATGAGACCACCACGTAATTATGGAAAAGGTTGTGAAAGTATGTGCGGTATATTATCATCTTTCACCTTTGGTGCAATGGTCGATGAGCATTTTGATATATGCAATTCAATAAAAGGCTGCGAGAAAGAAGTGGATCGTCCTAAAAATAATAATATCAAAGGATTAATCAAAACACTGTCCTTAGACATTACGGCTCCAAGAAGAGTTTATCAAATTGGAGGATTAGCACCTTTTAGAGATTATAGATTTCATCTACGGGCTTGTATTAAAGATTTGTGTAGCCGTTCTGCTAGAGAGGTAGTGAGGACTTTGAGGTTAGAAAATATTGATATAGCCTCTATTACGTTTACAAGTGCTGAAGAGAATGGTTTAATAGTCGTAAATTGGGATCCACCGGTACTATCAAACGGAGTTATATTGTCATATACAACTGAAATTTATCCAGATATTAAGTTAAATGACATGAGTCATTTGTTGCCTCAAGTTTGGTGCGTTTTTGGCAATGAGTCAAGTCTCACAGTAAAATCTCATAAAGCAAATATTTATCTTGTAAGAGTATGTACAACGACGTTGGCTTATTCATATGTTTGTAGCAATTGGACTAAAGTGATGGTTATACAACAAAATTATCTTTCCATATGGATTGGTGGTGTAGTCTTCGGAGTATTATTATGTGGTATATCTGTTAAAATTGGATGGCACTGGAAACGAAGTACTATCAAATCGGACGATATACCGCTGGTAGACGCTACTTCTGCTAATCGCAATGAATCTGAACCACCAGCTATCATGATGTCAGATTTTATGCCACTGTATAGTATAGATTTTGGAAATTCAGAATAGTTACACATTACACTATGTTAGCATGAGGACATTGAATTAAACGTGTGCATCTTTTTTGTTCATTATTTTTGATCGTTCGTTCTATGTACGAATCATGGAAAGGAAGTATGGCAAATTTATTGTTCATATGGCGGAAATAAAAGACATTTACCATAAAAGAAATTTTGTAACCAAATTAACATTTAGCGAGTGTTCTATTAAAATTTATAAAGCCTGCATTTTGTATACTGAATTATTTGATAATCTATAACTTATTATCAATAAAATTAAATGTGATTTCTAAAAAGAAAAGATAATATTAATTGATTTATCAATCTTTTAAGCTTAATAATACAATGAATGGTATACCGACAACTGAAACTTATTTTAAAACCAAAACTGTCAATCTCATTACTTGTATCGAGACCAGATTTTAACAAATGGATTATATCCAAATAGTTCTCCAATCTACAACTAACTAAATTTCGACAAGCAGGGGTTTGACAGTTGACCTTACAATCGGGGCTTATCTCGAGCCCACAGATCTTACAATCAAACTTTGAGGATTTAGTTTCTGTTACAAGGACTTACAAAGCTTAAAATTTATGAAATATGTCGTCTTTTGCTCCAATAAGGGTTTTCGTGATCGTCTTACTGTCAATGTATTTTCATTTAGATTTTTATCGCTTTGTTAGTGATATAAGTCTTAAACTGTGGTTTTAAACATGAATCATTGTGATTAAGCTAATACATAAGCACATTATAACTTTGTTGTAAGTGGTCTAAGCAAATTGTAAGTTTTATTTTAAAGGCTATCGTTCTTAGAGAATATGTACCTATCTGTTAAATAGAAATAAATGGAAAATCTTGTTTAATGTTTCAATTAAAAAAAAGGATTAAAATATAACTATTTATATGTTGAATCTGCTTTCCGGTCCAATACAATTAATTTTGCTATACGTAATGTTCATTTTTTATTTTTAATAAGAGATGAATAGTTAAAAATATTAAAGAAAATTTAAAACGTTCTGTCAGGGTGAATGACCTTATTAATACAGGACCTTATTAATATTTAAAAAGGAATCATTTATGGGTTATTATTTATTTCCATATAAAATATTCACTGCTTCTTAATTGAAGTGGTTTTGTTTTATGGTTTGCAAATGTTATTTATGCAAGAAATTATGTTTAATAAAGTTTATTTAAATGCTGATTTTCATTTTCTTTCATAATAATCAAATTTCAACAGAGATAATTTACGGCTTTTGAATAATTTCACTAAGGAATGACATATCTTAAAAAAATATATAAATTAGTAATCAATGCAAAATTTCAGATTGCAATTATTTGTTTGAAGTTTGTCTAAATAATGTGGTAATGTTTTGATTATATATCTTTCTAATGGAACAACTATTGTGTTTGAAATTAATTTCGTACCTCATATTGTATAGATGAATACATTACAATTTGTTATGTACGAGTATGTAACGTTAACCTTAATAAAAATGGTGCATTTTATTTAGTAATATTTTAGTCGTTTTCATATTTAGATGAAGCAATATAGTATTTAAACAATACACTATCTGTTTATCTAAAGAATAAACGTGAACTAAACCCTTGTTTAATTAATCAACTGTAACTATTTTAAGGATTTGAGGAAAAGTATCGGTAATACTAACCGTAATTCGGTTATTCTAAAAATAGTAATTTTAAAACTTAATTCATTCACTCTATCTCCGTATGATACGAGTAGGTACAACTAATTTTTAGAGTAGTTTTTATATAATTTTTAGTGAATCACCAAAATTTTAATCAAGAGAACAATGAATTCGTTTTGAAAATTATTAATTCATTTCAGATTATTGACGGTTTTCAAATAAATACATATTTCCTTGTTACGTTGAGTGTCAGTGTAATAATTATATGTATGTTTAAAAGTAAACAGATTTGGTAGCTTGTAAAGGTTGGCACAGAAACTATGTGTAAATAAACATATAGAGGTTTGTATTTAGAATTTAAGTTTCTAAAACGAGAGTGACACTGTTAAAACTTTTGCAGCGTCGGTAAGCGAGCGAAATCGCTAAACACAGAGCGGCTAACTTTGAATATCGGGGATCGGGGTGTTGACGACTTTTATGTATAATGCAAGCAAAACTTTCTCCAAGTTACGTTGGTTCTAAACTAAAGTGAGGCTTAAATTGCCAGACTCCAAACATTCAACGTAGAAATGGAATTATTGGCTAATAAGTTTCTCCATTGTATCCTGTGCTAAAAATATTAATGTCATAGTGCTTTGTGAACTACAAGTTTCATTTAAGATTTAGAATGCAACTGCTAACAAACAACTATCGTGACTCACAATAAACATACATAAAAGAAATACACACTTTTAAATAATGTGAAGCAACCCCATTCAACTTTTAATGTGGATAAAAGTCAGCATGTCACTAACAGTTGGACAACGTTAAGTGGAGATGTTCGAGCCTTCATTAAAGCTGAATGGGATTTTAATGAGTGACTGTTCGATTAAACTGAGTACTGAGATCTTCGAAATCGGTAGCTTTGTACACATGAAATGAGTTGTTAATCGACAGTTTTATTATTGTACATAAAACTTAGAAAGCAATTGTTAAAAAAACATATATGAAATGAATATGAGTAAATATAACAAACGATTGAATGTAACACTTAAATTTGTAAGTTTCTTAACGGTTTTCTCTTAAACCAGAAGTTTAAAATGCTTCGAAAGACCACATTTTAAGAGGATATTTAAAAATTTCAGTAAACCATACGTCTTCTAAAATTTCATTAAATCATACGTCATCATCTAAAAGTAATATAACAGAATTTTTGTATATATTTTTTACAAAAAACCAAACTGTAATAACATATTTGTAATTATATATTCATGTATAAAGAGAGGTTTTCATTACATGTAGGATATAATAGTAACATAAGATCATACTATTAAGTGTTTACAAACCTTATAAGTTTGATAACTGATAAATGGCTTGAGCAACTTGTACGAAGTTCCGATGTTGATGGGCGGTCGTTATCTGTTTGACTTAAGGATGTATCGCTGTTTGTGTTGTTTCGATTGCAATTTAGTTACATGTAATATAATACTTGGAATCTTTATGTCTATATATTGATTAAATATGAGCATTAATGTAAAGATAATCTACCTTGATTATGATATGAAAAAAATATTAGAATTTTATTGTATGACTCTTCCTATTTTCTCGTCAATTTGCGATAATGCTGATCAAATTTTCTACGTCTCTGAAATCAAATAAAGTATTTTGATGTAAAAAGTTTCATATAATCTGGTATATTAAGAATAATGATTGACAAGAAGTTCAAGACTTTTATTAATAAATATATATTTTTTGTGTTTTAAAAGTACATTTTTAAAGTTTTTTATATCATGAAACGTCATGAAAAATCCATTCTCAATTTAAATATAGATATATTAAAAAAATATATATAAAATAGGTATCCCCTGACCACATACTTTTATTATTTTATCCATTCTTCTGTTTACCGTGCGGCATTTGCTTAATCAATATTTTGATCCAAAATATATTGTTGTATAATCCAAAAAAAAATTAAAAATATTTTTTTCGTAACAATCACGGATACGCACCGACCAACTTTCTCAATTAACTCATTATGAATAAAATGTATTAATGACATTGAAAATAAACAATGTTTAATGCAATTAAATTCGGAATAACAGAACTCACTAACTTCAGAAATAATTTATTTAGCTTGTCACACACAAAAGGGAACGTTGAGTTGAGATTGTCCAAGAGTAAATTAATCTCGACAAATGGGAGTTTAATGAGTACTCTATTAAAGTGACCATATTCGGAATCACTGAGAACAAGTTTTAATAAGTCAGTTGGAATATACGTAATAAATAAATAATAAAAAAATTATATTACGGTCTAATATATTAAAATTGGATTATTGTAGCACAATAAACAAATCAGACCTTAAGTCTCGTTTATTATTCTTCTTTATCCATCTGGCATACGCAAATGTTACCTAAATATTTCTTTTTATATTTTGTACAAACGTATTCCACAAACGTCTCGATGGCGGTAATAAATTTCAATTGAAAATTTTACGCCCCATTCCCAACAGTTCGAACAAAATTTACTGCAATTTAAAAAGTTACGGTTCATTTTATTTTTTCTCGGTTGTTTTTTTTTTTGCCAGAAGATAATTCTGTAATACACTTTTTTGTCATATTAGATACGTAATTATAATATACATAATTTAAAACTACATTATACTAATGTATAGGAATATTCCCTAGTACATTATGGTAATCTAATTGGCACTTGCATTTATTATCTATTACCATTAAGTGGGTGCAGGCATTCAATAGATCTTGTCAGTAACACTGCTATTATTGAGGAAATTTAAACGTCTGTCTAATTGTCTATGCTACCATTTTCTTACAATATAAGACACATATAAGTTACATGTTCAATGTATATGCAAAAACATTAAATTCAAAAGAGCCTTTGAGTCGTTTACATTAAACATGAAATGTTATGTAATACAGTTCGTTCCAGTATTTGCATATTTCATAAAACCACAAAGAGCTAGTCATTTATCATTTTATGATTCGATTTCGTTACCGTTATGTGCGAATGGCGGCTTGTTATTGCTATTCGCAATTTGAGTGACGTAGCGCAGAAATAATACAGATTATTAATATTAATATGATAAACATTTAGTACAGAGAAAAATAAATGGCTGATTTTCGTAAAATAGTAAACACATCAGTTAATGACTCAAAGAGAAATTGAGTTTCGATTCTCAAAGGTAATATACATTTTATGTTTATACACGACATAAATATTAAATACGAGTATATATTATGTTCGGGTGATCATGTTAGGTCAGTACAATTATTATTATTAATATTCCTAAAATTACAGTTTAATAATGACAACTGATGAAATATGGACAAATAAATATTAATAAAAAAATATTGAATGAATACTTATATTTAAGAATTATTGTATGGAATCAAAGCTACTCGCCTTTAAAATACCGCTTCGCATCACATAAGTATCTTTTAAATTGTTCCTTTTTGATACCTCTGCCATACTCCTTGTTGATAGGGTTCCTTTAAATCTGTTCTGACCTTTACTGAGAAAGAAAAAAATCCCTACTAAACGTCAAGTCTCTAAGCCTTGCGGTTCTGGAAATATTGTGCTGAGTCGAAATAAGTGGAAATTCTTATATATATATTGTAGTGTATTTGAAACTCTCAGCGGTCAAATTCATTTTTTTCGCAATGAAATTGATGTATGATAAAATATCAAAATGTAATATTTGGTACTATTAATTGCATTGTGTTGCTACAGGTGGATTATACTTCGCAACATTTAAAGCTTATATCTAACTATTGGCAATTCAAATTTGTTTAAATAATTATATTCATTTACATTACACATGTACTGTATTGCTTAACCTAATAAAGTTCTAATCTATTATCTTCTTAGTTTACCACAAACAAGAAATGACTTTAAAAAGTGGAATTTACTTACATTTTCAATATTTATTATGAATTTCTTTCTTACATCATTGAAATATCGGCACACCGGCACATAAAGATGAAATAAAATTCAAAAACCTCCTTGTTATCGGAGGCTCAAAATGATATGATATTTAATTGTAATGTAATAAAAATATAAGGTATGCTACTGTATTACGTATTCAGAATATAATAAATCCTTAAATTTTCCACCTTGCTATGTTTATATAAAAATGGAAAAAATCTTATCACATCATTCCTATAATTGAATGATTCAAAAACATTATGAGAATATCAAATAATTTTATTGAGTTTTCGTATTGGGAATGAATTAGTAAAATCCGTGTGTACCTACTGTGTAATTGAATTACTGCGAACATTTTTCTTTTAAATACCTTCTATATTGCTTTTGCAAAAAAAAAAAACTTCAATTTCAAACGATCTACAAAAAAATCTTATTTTTCTGTATCTTGAAATTTCAATTTATTTATCCGCTTTCAGAATTATGTTGCTTGATTGTTGCTTTGCTTGAGCTTGCGCTATACAAAGGTCTATATATAAATACTAGAGTGGTCCAAATATGAGACAAATATTAATAAAGAATGAGTGAATGCCAGTAATAAATTTAGTATATACTATATACATAAATACAACTTCTAATTTTTTTTATTAATAATAACAAAATAGGTGTAGGTGACGAATAAATGTGACGAAAGTCTATAGATTTTTATTTAGGTATACAAATTTAATATAAATTTTCGTTTACCACAAAAAGCGATAAGATATAGTTTCGCAGAATAACTATTGCTAAAAGAAAGTAATATAATAGTGCGAATTATAAATTTAATAAAGGACGAAAAGTAGAATTAGAAACTTTGGCAACGATACTCACTTTTTGACTCGCCACTGTCACTCCGGGATAATATTTCAGAGAAAACCCATTTTTGGCCAGTATTTTTGATATAAATTGCCGCAATGTAAAAAAAGTTTAAAGTGCACCCTCCAAAGCCCCATAAAAATAGACACTTGAAATAAAACACACATAAAATAAGGAAAATAAATAACAAATATTGTAGGCAACTAAACGCATTTATACAATACCTATCTAAAGTTAACGCAAACTATGATTTTTCATTAAAATAACTAATAAAAACAATGTACAGTATCTAAAAATCCTTTCGTGTGTAAACTTGATTAGGATGCGTTTAATGCGTTCCGTTTGACGTTCAAAGCCTATTATCACACTACATCGCTTTCCCTGGCTCACTTGGCCGCTAGATTTCGCTACTAATTGTTAGCAACAGATTACTGATCACCCTTCCTATCATTTCCATTCTTGCCCATTATCTAGATTTAAAACAAAAACTACCAAATGTAACATTTTAGGTTCATACTCGTATATACATAGCTAAAATATATAGGGATTTCAGATGTCTTTGGGAATATAATACAAAAATTTTGTTATGAAAGTAACTTTTTTATATTACGCCTTCATTTTTATCTCCGAAGTTCGTTGGGAGAGATTTATTGGCTTGTATTAAAACCAATATAATGTAATAGTATAACATGTATCTAAATTGAATAATTACTATACAGGCTGAAAATACTGAGATACAGATTATTCTGACAATTATTATTATTCCTTGGAAAAATCATAAATATCTTTAGATAAAATCTTCCTAATGTACATTTAAGTTGTCAATTGGTTTTTGCTAAAGTGTTTTTCTGATTGTTAGAATACTTTATCACATAAAACTGTTTATTATTTTAAGTATAAAATTTGGGTGAACTTATCGACGAATAGTTATCGATGAATATATGTATATACTATTACTCCCAGAAAGTTAACATTGAATTCACCTGCAACTTCAAACAAATGCTCCCGCCTGTCTCAAATACGGTCACTTTAATCAGGTCGTCAGTGATTAAACTCTCGTTTGTCGGGATTAATAATTAAGGCTTGGACGGCTCGTTATCCACTCAACATATCCCAATTGTTAGTGATATGTTAAATTAATGACTCTTCAATTAATGACGACATTTTAAGTAAAGTCAACTGTACGAAGTCGTTTTTATATACCATTTTATTGAACATTGCAATAAATATATTGTTTAAGGTTCTTCAGATTATTTTCATATTACAGTTATCTTCAAATACACCTATTAAATTGAATGTTAATGCTTTTGTAAACAATATATGATATTATTAAGATGATCAATTCAAAAGGAGAGTAGAAAAGAAGTTGACTCATAAAATTTACTTAGAAATTTATCCGGTCATGGTAATAAAAAAAACTACTTAAAGTTTATTTGTATATTGACTAAAAGTAAAAGACTTCAAATCTTCAAACAACATCTCACATCTCATAAAAAATAAAATGACTTTATTTTATTATACTAAAATTAGTACCCATTTCCTATTCCTCGCTCATATACTGTGGATTTAAAGTAATTCTTTAAAATAGTGAATGGTAAAACTATGAAACAAAAAAGAGAGTAATAAGTAAGCAGACGAAAGAAAAATAAACAAACGAAATCCTTATTTATATAAGGTAACCATTACAAGTACAAAAAGTATTATATATTTTCTATATTTAGGTATATATGTAATCTTTATGTCGGGTAAGATAAATTATTATGAAAGTAAAACGAAATTTGACTTTTATATTATAAATGTTCCGCTTAGAAAATATTTAAAATTGTATAATATGAAAATAAGTACTGATTCAATAAATAACTTGGTTCTTTTATTTGTATTTCTTTTCTCCTTCTTCTATCTGGCAATTTCCCAGGTTTAGCCAGAGGCTGCCTTACGTGTTGTGGCTAATTGTTTTTAAGACCGGCCGGCTGCCTGACATCAACCCTCTTTGGGAATGCATTAATCAGTGATGCCTAAATACTCTTAGAAAGTACATATGACTCGGAAAAATCACATTGGCACTTGCCAGGAGCGAACCCGCAAGTACCAATGTAATTTTCCTTTGTAGTTATGTTAATATTTATTAATCATTTAAATAGCTTTATTAATAAAAATTCGTTTACATTTTCATGTTATTTGTAAACTAAGGAGGTTTATTATTAAAAAAAGTTAAGTAAATCTATGGCTTGTCACACAGTATAAAAAACAAAACCCATTCATTACATCGTTTTGATTTAACAAGATGTATATGTGTATATCGTTGCCAACATTTTAGTAATAAATATAACCAATATACAAAGTTTTTTCCCATACAAACCTTCCTGACTTTGATAGCTGTCTCTCGGAACTTGCACAAAGTTTCGACATTGACGTTTACTTCTTGTTATTGTTTGTGTTTTACAAACGTTATTATATATATCGGATTTATTACAAATTCGTTGTTTTAAAACAGAGAGACGCCAGCCTCGCTGACGTAACAAATGTCA
>DVQO01001029.1:0-11586 GCA_018231785.1 Danaus gilippus
TTAGATAAGGGGCCCCTTAAACCTACACCTGGGTCGCAAGTCCCAGGCGCTGTTGTGGCTCCTCTTCCTGCAACGCGATGGACCCGGCACCCGCACAGTGAATCCATTGAATGTTAAGAGGTTTCGTCTCAATACTAATAAGGCTAAAAATAATTGATGACAGCCTCATATTATTGTTATGTTGAATTTATAGCGCCGATATGTCTTTGAAAGTGTTTCTTTTAGAAATATAAAGAAAGTAATAATTTCCTCAAATTCAGATAAAAAAAAATATTCTTATCAATAGACACTACACAAAATTTTGAAAGTTGGTACTTTTCGTGTATAACCGTAAACGTATGATATTTATCTTACAAGAAAATATATTATTTTATTATTTTTTTACACCAAAAACTTATATAATCTTTTCCTTTTACAATTTATTTTCTGCATTATTCAAAATAAAAACAGAAAAGAACAATCGTTCGTTGAATATTTGTTAGAATGATATTCTGAACCTCGTCAAGCTTCAGACGTTCTTCAATTAATTTATTGGTTAACTATATTTATGAAACAGAATCTAAAAGAACTTTTATTTCATGAACTAAAAAAACTCATGCTTTTATTATTAAGCTTATGACACTTATTGATTAAAAAGAAAACAATAATTTCGCTTAACATATATATATATATATATATCGTTTTACTATCAAAATATCACATCAAAGTCCAGAACAACAATCAATTATATTAATTAACAACTTATGTTAATTATGTATTTACTTACTATGATAGTCGAAAAACTGTAATTACTATCTAAGTCAGAAGAAGTGCTTGTCAAAACCCATAAACATGGGCAACATATTAGTCAGACCTGTAATATTTAGGAAGTATATTAAAGATGTAAATGCAAAGCGAAAAAAGAAAATTAAAGAACTGGTCTGGCTGAAATATATTCTGAATAATTAATTCTTACATTAAACTCAACTTATATAAAAAAATACTTGTGATTTTCATCAAAGAATTCAATGGAAGTCGATATAAATTAGATTATAAATACTTCGTTACTTAAAGTTATAAAATGTTAACAGCGTATTTTGTCGCATAGAAAACATTTCCTGAAGGTAAGGCGACAATATGATTATAATATAAGGTTAGTATACATTTATAGCCAGTTCAAAAAAGTACTAAGTCGTTGTAAATGCGATATTTTGTCGATGGTTCGTATTTTGGTAGCAGCAACTTACAATATACAACATATATGAATTGTAGCTTATGGGTTAATATTGAAGTTTTTTTTTTGGTTTAGTAAAATTTTAAAATTTTCAATCAAGATATAAAAGTAACAATTTTAATGGTTTAAAATAACTTTATATATATATATATAAATATATGTACTTATGTTATTTGAATGTCTTATTCGTAATATTAAGATTATTATTAACGTATTATATATTTTATCGCGTGACAATGGCAAGTAATTACTGAGATATAAAAAGTGCTCTTAACACTCCGAGTAGGTCGTAATTGGATTATTACATGCAAGAGTGTAATCTGTGAATTAAAAATTTGCAAATACTTTAACTTATATCAGAGATGAATAAAAAGCTATATATAAAAAACGATCTTCATTATTTTAAACATGGCTTAAAAATTTTGCTATACTTATATGTGAACTGCAAAACAATAAAAAAGGTAAATATGACGATAGAAAATAAAACAAAAAATGAAAATTAATTTCGGCCCTCAAAGAAAAGTATCGCTCTTCTTTCCATTTATCCTTAAATTTATAAAAATTTGATAACGTATTACGTTATAGAGATTACAGAAAGGTAGGTCAAAATTAAATCAAGTTTTTCTGGAAAAATTTACAGATATACTCGTAAGGTACTAATCTATAAGGAGTAGAAACGAATAGCTTTGAAGTTGTTACTCATTTGAATGAAAATTTTGATAAAATGAAAATTTTATTATAGAAAAGGATTAAATTAAAGATAGTAGGTACTTCCGCGTGAACATCAGAGTTGTTAGTCTACCACTGAAGCCACTGAATCTGAACTACATGTCATGGATCGCCGTGTAGTTTTAAGTTCAGGGTCGAGAATCAGGTCCCGTTAATATGTAGCCCATATCTTTTCCCAGGGCTCCATATATAACTACGCCAATTTTAATCAAAATCAATTCAGCGGATTAGGCTTGAAAACTTAACAGACAGACGGACAGAGTTACTTTCCCATTCATAAAATTATCAGGGATACCATTTTAAAATCTTAAATGAAATTAGGTGATTTCATGACTTCAATAACAATTTTGTAGACACTGAAATACTAAAGATTAATATTTATTGATAAAACTCTTTGGCAAATTATGAAGTGCCTCATACTCGAAATAACTTCTGAAGGAAATGTTTGATCAGAATGAAATAAAAAGTATTTTACTTTTACATGAAATTAAAATTATGTTACTTTTACATGAATGTCGTTGGTGACATAATGCTTAATTTAATTTAAATAAAGATCAATATTTCGATACACATTTAACATAGTTTCTTTCTTCAGAGGATTTGATAATTTTATGAACACAATATCAAATATTATGACTAAACTATGATAGTTATATAAATATATTTTTAATAACCATGATATCTTTTATTGTACTGTCAATAATAGGTTTTCCATTCCGTACCTTGGGTTAAAAAGTAGCAATTTAAAATTTAATATAACCTATAGCATTCCTCAACAAGTGGAATATCATAGGTCATCTGAAAGGTTTTTTAAATGGAACCAGTAGTACCTGCAATTATCGTTTTCAAACAAACTCTGTAAGATTTATAATAGAAGTCTAGATAAGATAACATAATTTCTTTTATACAAAGATTTCTTTAAGATGATCTTGTTATTTTTCGTTTTAATTATATATTATAACAAAATTAACCTACCACTATGACAACATTAAATTCTATGACACATGAGTTTCTCTTATAAAAAATGTATGTTTGTTGATAGCAAGGAGAAATAATGTTTTGAAATTAAAAACAATATATTTAGAGGTTTACATGAGAGAGTGTTAATAATAGTTAATCTTATTTTCTTACACACAGATAAGTTAATGAAAATCCTTCTTAAACCTTCTTTTTAAATTCATAGTTTTCAAAATAATATTTTGCAATGCCATATGATGTAAGTGCTCAAAATTAATAAAATGTATTATATTAGTGTTATATAAGTCAGGTCAACATTTTGATTGTCACTAAAGGATTAATCAAGTAATCATTGGGTAAAAATATCCTGCATCATTCTGGATAAGACCTTGTACTCCTACACTGCTGAACCGACATTAACTAAACACAGTTAAGAATTAGAGCAAGGAAAGTGGCTTTCAAATGAATACAACCGCACCAAAATGGGTCTTCCTACATGAGAGTTCTTATTCCGTCGTGTACATATTTAAATGCAATTAAATTTTTGAGATACTACGCGATTCCTATTATTTTATTTCTACGTGCTCCTGACGGTTTGATTATTATTCGGTGACCGCGACCAAGCTTATAAAAAAAACGCTAAAAAATATGTACCAAAAAATATACTTCAAATACTCTAATGAAAACATAATTTTCATACTATTTGCGTAAATTTTTAAAACAAGTTATTAATTTTATTATCTTTAAATTGTTATTTAACTTGAATGTTAGCAAAAGTCATGAAAGAAGGTAGCATTGTAAAAAAAGTATGATTACGTTATTGAATATCATATTATTTTAGTTGGTAGCTATTTTAGATTACTTGAAGCTAATAACAGTTTTAAATATCTTTAAAAAATTAAAATATTTCTAATAATGACTATTTCTTTGTTACATAAAGTTTCCTATTAAATTTTATAACAATATTAAATTTAACTATCCTTAATAAATGGATATAAGTTTTAGGCAAGGAATACAATTGCGCAAAGTCAGACACTTTACAAGTGAAGTCTAAAAGGGCAGTTATTTGCAAATGTGATTGCAACTTTAAGACATTTAAATTTTGCAACGTACAATTCTTGCAATACCCTTCTTTGAGTTGAAAGAAGCTCTTGCCAAAATTTGTAATCGAATTAGTTGAATTAAGCTTATGGTAGCAAAATATTTGTTGTCAAAATTATTTATGTAAAATATTTAGTAAAATACATTAAATAAATACAACGAACTAATATAATTTGAGTGGTGTATGTTGTGCTACCTGAAAACTGCATGTCAGAAGCACGTTTAGTGCAGTCCAGCGGGAAGTGTAGTTAATTTTAATGTAGATATCTTGCAAATAGAGAACATTAATATGCGTTGAGCAACGTTGACCTAAAAGAAATGTAAACTGGGTGACTCATTATAAATGTGTTTGTGCTGGACCCCTGTATAGAATTCCTGCGATGTTTCTGTATATATGTATACTGTTGGTTAATACATTAATTAGTTTTTACTTCTTTTGCAACAATAATTACGTCATATATATTCATAACGCATCAATGACACTGAATTATTTATAATTTAGTTTCATGGAGTAGTCTTTTTTTAACAACTTTATACTTAATTCATTTTTCCCTTATTGCTTCTACGATCTTTACTATACGTTGTTCAACTTTATGCAAGGATAAAATAAAGGGGAAGGACATATACATAAATGTAATGAGATCTCAGATTTTCGCGAGTCATTTAAATGAAACTGATATTTTGCTGATTTACTACGAGACTTTCTTTTTGATAAAAACTACATACCCCGACTTTTCGGTTACTTTTCAGCAACCGTGATCACGGTGTGTGATCCGCAAAATATCGGTTTAATTTACATATATGTACATATCTATGGCGGTGAGTCAGATTCTTGAATCAGATTGATGTTTTAACAACGTAACACCAAATGCAACAAATTATTACAAAAATAGCTATGTTTAGAAAAAGCAATGTCTCAACTTATTTGAGACATTGCTATTTTTTTGAAATTTAATATTTTGTGCTTATTGCATAGTAATCTTTTTCTTTGACAAAGTTATAAAGATTTGATTTTGAATTATATATTAACTTTAATAGGCCTATAGATATAGACTATATTACCTATAAATAATTTCAATGTTTCATATCTGCTACCCAAAACGATATTACGAATATATTTATATGACTTTAATATACATATTTTACAAAAAAAATAATGATATAAATCCGATACGTAATTATATTTTTTAACATCCTATCTTCTATAAAAAATAATAAGGGTAGGTATCTATAGATATAATTTCATTATTATATATTCATAAATAACGATCATGAATAAAATAAAAGTGTAAAACCATCTTTAGAATACTGATAATGAGATACTCTTGGTCTTTAACGAGATGAGGTGACGCTATAATAATAATTCCGGGAATCGATCTAAAAGAAACAGTAACAAATTTTACAAAGGCGCTAGAAATGAAAGAATATGTAAGATTTCGTAAGATAACGTCAATTCGCAAACTTGACAGAAGATACTTCAAATTGATACATTGCAATATAAGAATTATCAGTAATTCTTATAATTAAAATTAGAAGAATTATGTACTGATAATTCTTATATTGCAAACAAGATTTATATATATATATATATATATGGATAAATTTTATTTATATCTTTCACTTGTTCTGAAGATTTTGTCAATTGATATTCAAATAAGTTATTAACTCATCATTTAACTTTGAATGATATATTTTTGTTTTTATGTAAAAGGTGGCAAACGAGCCGATTCAACGGCCTACTTGATAGGCAGGAGTCACCGTCGCCCATGGACATCCACAACATCTCTGTTGCGGATGCGTTGCCAACCTTCGTATTTTAGAAAGGTGTGAAAAAGGAAATGTCAGGAAAAAGTGTGATTAAGTAAAGGGCAACCAGTTTTCTCAGTCATCGGTAATATAATTCAAACCTTAAATTGACTTTGTTTGTTGACTTTTAGATCCATTTGAAAAAAATTGCTGTCCCGTTGTGTTACAGTAAATAATTTTGGTGTTTGTCGTTGTTGGAAGTTGTTTCATCGTTGGTGCTTCTTCATTGGTCCGAAGTCACAATTTGGTATTAAATACGAAGTGCATACTTCTGCTGATGGTGAAGATGCTTCTTCTTAACATGCTCAATCCAGCGTGGTTTGTCATAGTCGAAACCGGGAGGGCAATAGGGGCGAAGAAAGTAATAAAAAATTGCTTGTATTTTTCCTGTTTATGTGCTATGAATGTCTGGTTACCATTTTAATCTCTTTAATTTTACACGTTTTACAGATATGTAAACTTATTTTGTTTTATTTTATGTTGTAATAATTACTTACTATATTTTTAAAATAACTATTTTTTTATAAACTTAGTAACGTAGCTGTTATTACTTTATTTTATATAATTTATAATAAATTATGAATGTTTTTTATTCACCCATAACTCCCCATCTCAACAACATATACATTATTAACCCTAAAACGATATTAAAGAAATAACTACTTATTAATAAACCTATTCAAAATATTCACAAATATTTTGTACATTGATTTTATTCACGTTCTATTTTTACTCTTGGCAAACCGTTAATAATAATGTGTTTAAACTATGTAAGGTGTTATTTCAAAATCACTCGGTGTAACAAAACATCTTTCATTTACGTTTAAATTGTGACTTGTAAGTTCATAATTTGAAAAATTAAAAAGCCTTTTTCGTGGCAACCGAATATAAAAAATAAGTCGAAAAATAGATCAACGAAAGCGTTTCTGCACTGCGTATAAACTACTTTCACAGAATGAGATGAATGATTTCTATATGGAAGTCAGAAACAGTATATTTGTTACTTTTATGTTTCAACTAAAACTACTAACATACAAAATAAGTAATCAAGCAATTTTAATATCTGAGATATGTACTAGAAGTTCTTTCAACTCATAGTTTAAAATATAATACTATATTTTTAAGTAGACAAATACAAATAGAAGAGGTTTACACACTAACCTGAATCAAATATAAAATTGTTAAATTTTAATCTATCTATGTTTGTTTTGGCTAACTCTCATGTAACTAATATTATTAAGAGTACCTTAGGGTTTTTTTTAATAATATTTAATAAAAGAAAGTTATCTATTCGACTCTTTGTTTGTACGGTAATGGATTACTTCTACGATAATAGGTTGGTTTTAAATGACTTTTTGTAATAGGGCATCCTAATGTAGTTTCAGTCAAAAATACGAAAAATGATTAATTTTTACAACTGGTTTTACTATGAAGGTAAAGTGGCTGGCAAAATTTAGTATCATGGAATCATTATTCTACCAGAAGTAAAGGTTATTTATTCATGACCCGCTTTGAATTTGACCATTAGTCTTTTTTATGTAATATTTTATTTTCACAAAACTTTGACGAAATTACATTTGACTAACGCAATTAGCAGTAAATTGGACGAAGCATGTATACTTTCACCCTTAATGAATGCCTGTGACTAAATACAGGTAATCAGTAACACCATAATAACACGTTCACCAGACTGACGTAATAAAGAAACCCATAAACGCATTGACAAATGAAACAAAGTTACTATGTTGTGATTCAAAAGCTCAATAATTACTTTCAAAAGACAAATGTAAAATGAAGCATTATTCATATTTTTATGATTCAAAAATTAATATTTTTTATATTTCATTGTTTATTGATGTTTTATAGCAATGAAACGTTATGATACAATTACCGTTCATCGTATAAATTAAAACAAAACATGTCGACTTTGAATTTTCAGCTCTAATCAAAGGAATTTATACTCAATATTATTACTTTTATTTGGTTTAGTACAATAATAATATATAGACTTAAAATTATGAAAAAAATATATAAATTCATTTTGAAGACAAATAAAAATTATTCTAGTTATAGCATTCCAACATCCACAAAAAAGGTGTTGTTTTATTTTATTTACTTTGTTTATTCTACTCTCACAACTAATCAATAAAAATTATTTGCTCATATTTTTATACACTTCGAGTTGATATTCGTACGACCTTGCAAAGAGCATCATGCAACCTGGACCTCGTTAGTTACTCCGGATTTACCTTTTGATGGTATTTATTTACGCTGCCGCAATGTTCTCCAACATGAAGCATACATGAAGATCCTAATTGTCGTTTAAAAATGAACCTTTCAATACAGTAATAGAGTTCAGTATATAAAAAATTTGGGTGTAGTATAAAAGACTTTAGCATTTATCGCGGAAAATTAATTAAAACCGTCTTTGCTTTGCATTCCATCTTTTGCAGGTTAAAGTTGCTGAATCCACTCGACTAAGTCGCACTAAAAGTTACATTACACAAGTTTTAGTCAGGTAATGTCTTGATATTACAAATTGTGCGGAAAATATTTATGACAATTTCCGCACTAAGAATGTAAGAGACAATATCCTAGACAAGGTTTGAGTTTTATTTAATTTATTCGACAGCACAGTTTTTTTTTTCAACTTTTCTACTATGAAAATATTTTTGCGTTAAACTATTTTTGTTTGTCATTTAACTTAATTATACCTAATTTCTAATAGCTTGTTTTAGCATACAATTTAAATATAATAGTGTTATTGGTGAAACTAATCAGTGGTGGCCTAGGGGTTAGAGGGCCCGCCTCTCGTTGCCGAGGGCGCAGGTTCGATCCTGGCCCGGGCAAGTACCAATGTGATTTTTCCGAGTCATATGTCGGTCAGTCGTAAAAAACAATTAGCCAAAACTAGTCACAACATGTGAGGCAGACCCTGGCTATAGCCGGGAATTTGCCAGGTAGAAGAAGAAGTATTATTTATGAAACTCTAACCATAATTAAAAACCGATATTATATTATTTTGTCAATAGGTGTGGTTAAATGATGAGTGTTCCTTAACGTTTACGTGGTTGAGTGAATATATTAAAATTCAAAAATTAATAAACATTTAGTAAAGTAAAATAACTAATAATGTATATATGTTGTGAAAAAAAGTCCAACTTTATTAAAAACTTTTATTTACTAAAGCACCAATGGTATAAAAATATGAAACAAACAATCGAAAGGTTTAAAAGAATAGAAATATTTTATGATTTTATACAAAGTACCAAAATTGTTATTAAACATAAATAAGGGTTTTTGGTTTTGGAATAAATGCTATTTTGTTGCCTAAAAATATTCAACGAATGCTTACTACATACAATGTTAATAATATGAAACTGAAACATTATGAAACGAAACATTCTATGGATTCACCGAGTGGGTGCCGGTTCCATTCCGTTGCAGGCTTCAACGATGCCTCAGACTTGCCTATTTAACGCGCATTAAAAAGTCGCCTCCACCGTCCAAGCTCCTCTCTATACACAATATTTTTTTTATAAAATTAGCAGAACCACTTTCGAAATCCGTTCCAAAAATGAATTGATGTTAGTTCTGGGAAAGGCCATGTCTTTTAGTACTTCAGTGCTTTAACTACTATATAGATCTATATGGGGAAATAAATTACATTGGAAGTGTAGAATAGAATATAATAGAATCCAGAATTTGTTAAAAAAAAAATAAGGTAGGCTATAACAGAACAAAGTGGAAACTCGTTTAAGTGACAGATGTTTAACAATTTCAGACCACAGATAACATCAGCTTTTAGTATTATATAGATTAGTTCGGACTAAAAGGCGTAACATACAGTTGATTTATGGCTAATAGCATTTAATATGTAAGTGGAACTTCAAATTTGCATATCGTAGAAAACTTTTAGAATAGTAAAAGGTTTTATATCTTGATGTTTAATTTACGTTACCTTATACTTACACCAAATGATTTAGGATGACCATACATATTTTATTGAATTAATTTGTAATTAGATGTTATTTTGAAACCGTCATTTTTATATGAAAAAATTATAACAAGTATATAGAACAGGCGGAGTAATATTTGATTCTTTATATTAATATTTTATAAAAATTAATATGATTTTTTAAAGTACTTAACTTTTTTAGAACCTTAGCATGACACTGAACCTCTTACATATTTCAATTACAACAGAAGCCAACTGTACTGAAAATTATTCTTCAGGATGGGATGCATGAAAGGATAGATAAAAGCATTACTGTCTTCTGTCAGTGACTAAATATTTGTGTACAAAATATTTTATGTTCAGATGTACTCTTCTTACCATATTAATCTAAAAGTTGTTACTTTAATGGACCGTCTGTCTTAAATGAATCTTGTTACTTATATGAAAAGCAATTCATATTTTTAAATAAGTTTAGAAGATTTCTGTTTTTCTTGAAAGCTTCATTGTAAAAGCAATTTCAATTAAAATAAAATATTGTAAAAAGACAAAAATAAAAACTTAATTTATGTCATAATACATGTTAAAAAACTTTTCTTTAGTATATACATATATATGTAGGTATACATAAAAAGTAGTTTCGTAATTTTTTTGGAATTCAAACTAAACCAATCATCCCATTGCGATTTTTAATTGTACTGTAAAAGATTTTGCTTGGCACCGTCTATCGCTCTCGCAACCCAGTTTAAATTTAATGAGAAAATCCTTCAAGTCCCTCCCTGTCATGATTATAAACCGTAAAAAACAATTAAGCATATTTCGAACGAGAATATAGAATACTTTTGTTTTAATTTAAACGATTGTTATTTAAAAGTTGTATCTAAAGTTATATAAAACAATTAACGTTTGAATATTTCATTGTGCTCCTATTATTATTATTTATTAAATTTGTTAAAATTTACAGTAAATTTATAATACATGCATTCAAATACGATGGTGTTGTATAGATATAAGAACCATTTAATAAGTAAAAGAGGCCGATATTTTCATCTTGGTTACGATCTTAGGATTATAGTTTGAATACATTTTTTTTATTACAGTTGATTATGCTAAAAGTTAATTATCATCATAATTTTAAGCCGTAGCAAAAAATGCGACAGTAATAAAATAACTGATTGGCTTTAATAAACCACCTTACATATTTTTATAAATATTTATATTTTATTCTTGTTTAGCTTCTTTGGAAAAATAAATGAACTTGTCATTAGTTTTTTCTTTGTATTTGAAAGTTTATAGAGACGTCGAACTAGGTCAGAACTACAGCCAATGCACACTATTTGTCTTAATCTTTACATTAATACAGTTCTCATAACCTGATAACTTAACGAAAATTATTTTAGAGTAGGTAGTAAAATTAATTTATTTTGAATAAAACATTAGTATTCATATTATAATTTTAATGCGAGAAGTGCATTATAAATGATAAAATATAAAAAAATAGTAAACACTAGTTATACATGTAATTTTAAACGCGTGTAGTTGTGGTTTCGGGCATTATACATTTTTGTTTATTTTAGGTTATTAAAATCATTGTTTTGGTGTCAAAAATACTTTATGATAATGCTATCCTATATACCACATTAGACGTATAGCCATTGCATTGGACATGCAATAAGTGATCTTCTTCTACCTGGCAATTTCCCAGCTTTAGCCAGGGTCTGCTTTATAATATGTTGTGAATAGTTTTGCCTAAATGTTTTTAAGACCGGCCGCCTGCCTGACATCACCCCTCTTTGGGAATGCATTAATCAGTGATGTCTAAATA